>JBAKBP010002959.1:103301-163885 GCA_037953745.1 Lithodes maja
ATGGTGTGCCGGTGGGTGCCTGAGCAGCTCCGCAAGGTACCTAGGCTCACCAAATTTGAGAACCTTAACCCTCTCACCACGGATGGGTTCTTGAACGCCCATAAAAAAGCATGAGGGGAGGTGTGGTGGAGTGGTCATGCCACTGGATTGGTAATCCAATGGACCCGGGTTCAAATCCCGATATGTCAATGGGAAGATATTATTGGGATTGAATTTGTGCTGTACCTAGTATCAGTGCATTACCACAAAGCCCACCGAAATGCCAAAAAAATACCCTCATTGTTCCCTGATTAAATAACACTGTATGAATATTCCCATATTCAAAATATGTTACAGGGGGACAATGCCTAGTGAGTTCACTGCTCAATAGGTGGCGTATTGAGAGTGAGGGTCTGAGTCTGGAGGGTGAGACGGTGAAGCACTTGAGCGAAGCAATCGGCCGCTTCAGAGATGGAGCTGTTTCGAGCCATGATGGTTGCTTCACATGTCTCACTCCCCAGACTGGAACAAGACCTCACGGGCTTCACCGTGTTGAGCGGTGGAATGTACAGGCTCTCAGCCTATGCCCGAGAGGGAGTAGTTGGAATATAGAAAAAAAAAAAAAAAAAAAAAAAAATATAACAGGAACCCGGATGGCCTCTTGAACGCCCAGTGGTTGAAAGCCTGTGAGCTTCGTGTGCGAGGCGTCGGTCCGACGCATGTAAACAACAGCCGGCTGGACCGACGCTCCGCATCTCCGGCCACAAGAAGGAGAGCGTCGCTTGTTCGTGTGTGCCTGTATGTTGTTGTTAAGTATCGAAAAGTGGTGTAAAGTGGCTGTTTTGGCCATAAAGTTATCTCCAATGAAATCATCATCACAGCTCAACCAGTTGACTTAGAGAGCTCTACTTAATGCCATTCTACAGGTAAATAACACAGCTACGCTTGGGGATGCGCGAGAATGCGGGAAGCAGTCTGATTAACGAATATACGGTAGCCTAGCCTAGACGTTTTTCGGCCAAAACACCCGGGTTTCGAGGAATATATATATAATACATAGCCGGGGCTGGAGAGTTAAAAGTCACTAAACACAACTTAAATTCTATTCTTGCTCTTAATGGCAGCCAGTGCAGTTCTATGTGAAGAGATGTAGTAGGAGTTCTAGGTGGAACACCAAAAATGAGTCTTGCGGCCCTGTTAAGAACAGACTGAACTTTCTTTAAAATATAATTTGGAAGACCCACCAACAGGGCATTGCAATAATCAACACGAGAGAAGACCAATGAGTGAACCAACGTCAGGAGGCAACGTCTGGTTATAAACGGCTTCACCAAATAGAGATTTCTGATGTGCAAGTAACAACTTTTAACTATCTGGTTTACATGCTCTTTGAAATCTAATCGGGAGCTCATATATACACCCAGCTTTCGAACAGAGTTGGCCGGTCGCAGCTGAGATCCACCCACATTGATGGAGAGGGCACCTACTATATCATCAGCTCTTCTATTTCCTCGGATGATGAGAATATCAGTTTTACCATAATTTAGTTTAAGTTTTCTCGCTCTCATCCACTTCTTGATATCAGACATCAACAATTCCATCTTACTCCGTATATCAACTACATTTGTGATTCTCACATAAATCTGGGTGTCATCTGCATAAAAGTGAAAGGTGACATTATGTGCACGAAGCAGAAGAGACAAACTGCTGATATAAATTATAAATAGGATAGGACCTAAAACTGATCCCTGCGGAACACCATACTGCAGGGGTGTCGAGTCCGAGACCATTTGATTTACCATCACACTCTGGGATCTACCTGACAAGTACGACCCAAGAAGCAAGAGAGCGGAGTCACGCACACCACAATCATAAAGATTACTCAATAACAACTCGTGATCCACTGTGTCAAAGGCCGCAGAGAGATCAAGCAAGACCAATAGTGAGGCCACACCATTGCAAATGTTCTCAACTAGATCATTATGTACTCTAATCAATGCTGTTTCAGTTGAATGATGCTGTCGGTAAGCAGACTGAAAAATTGGGATAGTTTCATTCTGCTGAAGTAGTGGTTGTAATTGGTCAAGTATTGCACGCTCTAATATCTTTGATATGAAGGACAGGTTGGAGACAGGATGATAGTTCAACATGTTCTCAACATCAAGTCCAGGTTTCTTTAGACTAGGTCGGAGTAGTGCATGCTTTTCAGAATGTGGGAAGTTACCTTCAGAGAAGCACTTATTAATTATTTTGGAAATAAACTCAACTGTGTGATCATAAACTCTTGGTAGCTTGGAAACATTTATGGGATCCAACGGGCAAAATGTTTTATTGAGGTTTCTTATGTAGGACGAGATCATGTCCACCTCTACTGAGTGAAAGGATGAGAGGACATTATTAGGAATGTGTCGGGGTTGGAGTACAACTAAAAGTTCTTCACCAACAGAAGCATCATCCAGTTCCTGTCTTATGCGAGTTATCTTGCCAGCAAAAAATTACACAAAGTTGGCAGCCAACTCGGCATCGGGTACAGAAGGTCTTAAGCTGACTCTTGTTTTCCAAGTAAACTGTTTACAATTGAAGCCAACCTCCTCTGGTCGTTACCACATGAGTCAACTTTTCCCTGATAATACACTTTCTTTTCATATTTGATTTTGTGGACCACAGCTCTTCTGGCTGACAGATATTGCAACCATGTAGAGTCTCTTTTATTTTTCCGCCATTCACGTTCAGCTCTTCTACGCGCTCTTCTAAGAAATTTAACTCGAGTGCTATACCAGGGTGAATCATCTCGTACTATGATTTTCTTCTCTACTTCTGGACAGTGATGATCAAACACTAATTTAAGTGCATTTCTATGTACCTCCACCAGCTCATCTGAAGTAAGGTTGGAAGTATCAATACTTCCCAAGTACTGTTTTACTTCACTGCTAGCCAAATTTTGGTCTGTATTTTTATAATTTCTAAATCTGATTACTTTTTCATGTGTGAGTGGCTTAGGGAAATCAAAGCTGAAAGTAATCAGAGCATGATCAGAGGTATTAGGGTCAGCATTCTCAACATCAACATCCAGAACACCACCACAACCCACAGGAGAGAAAACCAAGTCAAGGGTGTGTCCTAAGATATGAGTTGGGTGGGACACATGGTTTACAAAATTGTTCTGATCAGTCAACTCAAGAGAGAATGGCTTCAGATGAGGGCTGTCAACCCAGTAATTAAAATCTCCACATATCAAAAGTCTTCCGGTTTTAGCAGAAAATTCCTCGAGAAACTGTCCAAACTCTTCCATAAAACCCCTATCTGTGCCACGATGGCCAGGCCTATAGACAACTGCCATTCTTAGAATTTGTTGATGGAGTTTTATTTCCACTTCCAACAGTTCATAATAAAGAGGGGCTGGGTTATGGCTTATTTGCAAGATATTCACCAGAGATGTGGAGTAGACAACTGCCACTCCACCACCCAGATGATCTCCCCTAGGCCTAGGAACATTTATTATGGAATGGGTTTTAGGCAATGCCGCCTGGATAATATTCAGATCTGACTCGAACAACCAGGTCTCAGTGAGACATAATACATCAAGGTTACGTTCATCCAAGATCTCGCAAATATGATCCATTTTGTTACGCAAGGAACGAACATTCAACAGACCCAGTTTCAACTGGCTCCCGTGTGCATTTTTCAGTTTTTTGAACCTATAAAATTGGTGTTTTCAATAACTTTATTTCTCTGAGCTGTCATTAGAGGACAATTTCTACTTGAGGCGAAATGATTTGGCGGCTCCGTAACTGATGTGGAGCTCATACAATTTATACATTTGGGGGAAGTCTTGTTGGTGCAGTCTTTTGAGTTATGAGTACCGGCACAGAAGTTGCATTTTGGATCCTCATTTTTCCGTTAACACCTGTCCCTGGTATGGCCAAAGCCCTGGCAATGGTAACGTTGTGTTACCCAGAAGCGATCGTATGCACGACATCTCACAAGTCCAACATACACAGAATTGCCATCATCCACAATGGAAGAGCGTATTTCAGGTGACATTTTTACTACCGCAGTCTTTGTGTGTGCATCACTCTTTTGCTTGGTGAATAGCAAATTCATAGCTAAGCCATCGTCGACCAGGGACTTTATTCTTGGGTTCTTGTTGAGGATGCTGGGAATGATCTCATTATCCTCAGCATCATTAGCAATGCCTACCAGAGTAATTTTTGGCAGCATCGTCTTTGGTTCGGAGACACTGAAGGCACTGTCCACCCCCAAACACTGATTGATGGCCCTTCCTGCATCTTCTTTGGCTTTCTTGGATGGAAGTCGTACCACCAGTACACCTGAATCAGTTCTAGTTAACTTGTTTACCGGAACCGAAGCCAAAGCAGTCTCGATTGCCTTTGTATCTGGTGGGCTTACTGGCTCGGAGGATCGGTCTTTTGGCTTCACTACCAGGACCTGATGGTCCCAGACAGTTTTTTTCTTTCCACCATCTACCACCTCAGTGGTACGTTTGGTCGGCTCCTTTTTGGTCTCTTCAAATGTTTGCTGAACTATCTTGGCAAACAAGGGAATGTCGGGGGCAGCAACTTTAGTCTCAAGGATATCCATTCTGTTACCAATACTCTCTATCTCCACGGCCACCGCAGCAAGGGCACCCTTCACTTCGTTTACAATGGCAGACTTCACTTCACCAACTAGGGCAGCCGTCAGGTCATCCAAGGTCTGCTGACTAATTGCTGCTCCTTAGCAGCCAGGGGGGTGGTATTGCAAACAGTGCAATGCCATTTAAATCCAGGTTTCTTCTTTACAAGTACTCTGAGGTCCTCATCATCAACATTTATACAGTTAACGTGAAAATATGTACCACACAAGTAGCAGCCCAGCGATTTGGCCTTGCCCACAACCTTCCCGCAACTGCAACTCTGCTTGCTTGCTGCCATTTCAGTGGAAGTAACCAATAATTAAAAACAAAAACACCTGTTTTTCGTATCTGATTAAAAATAAGAGAAAACCCTAGTTTTAAAAAAACTTGAAAATAACTACCTGGGACAGACCCCAGGTAGCGCCGTCCCCATCAGTGCCACCACAATGGAAACAAAAATAAAATGGAAAAGAAAAAAAGGGAAAGTGGTGTCTGCAAGGTCACCGCGGGCAGGTGGGGATCAACTTGGCTACCCTTTCGGGGTAGCCCAACCGAGATGCGTGGAGAGACCACGCACAGGATGGCAGATGTGTGTGGTGCAAAAACTTTAACCAATTTTGTACACTGTTTTGAGCTTATAGCAGTGACAATACAATTTCCACGGTACTCAGCAAGACCCTATTGGTTACGATACTGCCACTGCGCAAAACTATTCCCCCTTCTCAGAGGCCTAGCCGTTCAGTAACCCCCTCTAAGACTAAACATTCATCCGATCGGAAACGTAAATCTTCATCAAGCTCTAGTTCAAGAAATAAAACAATTGCTCGGAGTCATTCTCCTCAGTCTGATACGAGCACAGCTGTCACAATTAATCTGGACTCTGATCACCAAGCCAATGCTTTAAGAGAACATGAAACTCTCGAAATTCCTTATCCAGCACAATCTCTTGAGTCAATTCAGTCTTCCATACCTAGCTTTCAGATTAAACCGCTTTTGCAGACTAATACATCAAGCAATCCAGCCATAATCACTGTTCACGCTGATATTCATAATTCAGGAGATTCACCAGTCAGACGGAATCTTCCAATCAATCCTCTCCAAAACAAACTTATATCTCAACAACCTTACATACTAGCAACTGACATACCTGAAAATTTAGATAGTCAGTTAACACCAGGTCAAGGAGTAGACGAAGAAATTTATCTCTCAAATTCACAGGATAATTTGCATGACACCTACCCAGAAGAAGGGTTCCCTAACTATCAATCTTATGAGGAAGATGACCCTTGGTTCCAAGGTCAACATAGCCATGAACAACCCTTCTCTCCTTCACAGGCATCTGAAGGAGATGTGTCGCATAATACTTCTGTATCTAAAGAATATGTAACTAATGTAGTTCAAGAATCCCTAGAAGAGTTTGCTTCACTAGTGGCTAAAGATATGGATAGCAAACTAGACAGGGTGTTAAAAGCTATCTCTAAAACACCTTCTCACACCCTGACCAAACCTGACCACCAGACCATACCCTTAGCAGTCAACCCTATTCTACCTAAACCATCTTCCAATATTACTCTTGGACAGCCAGTTACTCAACCCATGCAACAGAGCTGCTTGCTTCAACAACCTATTTTTCTGTCTCCCATTACACCGACTGCTCTCGAGATTGATCCCGACCCTTCTAAACAACCCCTCCCTCTTCTCTATGGCCCTCCTCGTCAATGGGACAAAGTACCCATCCTCACACCAATAGGGGCCACATCAGATTCCTCAGATTCTTTCCCAGTACCACGAGACTGGTCAGTCAAAATTAATTAATTTCGACAGTTACGAGCAAAGGATAGAGAGGGTAGGGTGTTGGATGTGTTAGTATACCCCTTCCCATCAACACAAGATACTGTACTAGATTTTTTGTGTACAAATTAGCTCCTGCCATTACTAACACTAAACTTTTCAAACCGTGGTCAGATTTCAAAAAATCAGACGGCCACGATGCATTAAAATTACTTTCTTCCCTTTGCACAACTGGATACACCACGATCCTAGGTGAGTCACAAAATCAAATGCTAGAAATCACTGATATTGGTTATGGTCCGTGGTCAGAATGGGCAGAGGAAGCCAGTACATTTGATTTGAATACCTATGATTCTTCAACTACGAAGATTCCTAATGAGGATCACCACTTTGCATCTCTTTTCGTGTACATGTCAGACTCTCTGCCCAAGGAATTCTGGGAATTTTTGAGAGGCCCGAAAATTGCATGCCAAAATTTAACAGACCCTCTCTTATCTACACCTACTCAGAACATGCTGGAGAAGGATTGTAAACTTAGACAAAAAGCCCATAGATTGTTATCCAACTTTTTGTTAAACAGACAACTCACTCACACTATGAGAGAGGTAACAGACTCTATTCAGGATCCAAACTCTATGGCAGCTTTATCACACATCAGGAGAGTCTCTCTTAGCAACTCTCTTATAACAGCGGGAGACGTCAGGACAGCCATTTTCGAAGCGGCCAAAAACCGTCAAGATATCCGCATTTTTCTCTCTAGGAACCTGCCCAAAGATATCAAAACAAGAATCTTGCTCTCTCCACTATACTCGAACAGATTAATACCAACCTCTACTTGGTCTGAAGTATCTACACTACTCTTACAACCCTCTGTCAATACCTATCGAGCTAACTTTCTCAACCTCAGATCACAACGACTCTCCAGGGGCCAAAGTAGTCGAGGCAGACGAAGGCTTTCTTACACAGTACCTACACATTCCAGAGGGTCTTTTCAGTCGCCCTTTCGCGGCCAACATACCTACCGAGGCAGGTTCAATTCCACGTCTCAACGAAGTAGGAGGCCTAGCCAAACCAGATTTGCCAATAGGCAGAATTTCTCGCCTAGACAGTCACAGAACCACTCTGGAGAACAGACAACCAGCTCGTGTCTCTTTTGCAAGTAACCAACAACAAAACAGGCAACAAGACAGACAGAACCAGACACAACAACACAGACAACAACAGACCAACTATCCAAAAACCTTCTCAAGTTCAAAAAACTAGATTCGTTCAACCTAGCCTTGCATCATATAATATCCCAAGGCACAACCGGCTCCTTTCAAACCAATCACACAGCATGGCCGAAAGCATCTTGGGCCAGACGGCTAATAAAGAAGGGTCTGTTTTGGAAATGGAAGAAACGACCTTTCCTTCGCCCATGCTCAAACACACTGTCAGTTCCAGTCAATGTGCAGTCACTTATTCAAGAGATGCTCCAACTAGGAATCCTCAGAACCATCCCAATAATTTGAAAGTCTTTCTGTCTCGCTTATTCCTTGTTCCAAAACGAGACAGCCCAAAGTTCAGACCAGTCATCGATTTATCAATTCTAAACAAATTTATTGTCAATCACCCATTCAAAATGTTAACAATCCAACAAATTCGATTAACACTTCAACCCTGAGTCTGGCTAATGACACTGGATCTGAAAGATGCCTACTGGCATGTTCCCATAGCCAACAGATACCAGAAATATCTAGCAATACCTTACTTAAACACAGCTGTAGTATTCCGCAGACTCCCATTTGGCCTAAACATAGCACCCAGAATTTTTACAAAACTAGTCAAACAAGCCCTATTACCATTATGACAACAAGGGATCAACATCTTGTTCTATCGAGACGACTGGGCAATCACAGGAAATTCTCCCCAACAGTGCCAGGATCACACATTACTAGTCATTCAACATGTCACCAATTTAGGCTTCCATGTAAACCTCGAAAAATCAAACTTAGAACCGACACAAAGAGCAGCCTGGATAGGCCTACTTTGGGACACTCAATCTCTCACCCTGCAACAGACAACATCAAATGCCAGACGGTTACAAGTAAAGTTATTCAGAGCACTTCATGCAAAGACGATTACCAGACGTCTGTGGGAATCGTTAATAGGGTCGATAAATTGGGTTCAACTATCAGTCCCTTTAGGCAGACTTCGACTGAAACGCTTGATCTGGCTAGGCAACAAAACTTTTCCAGTAACTCAACCTCATACTCTCATACCAATTCCTCAACAAATTCTCAAACTACTAAGCTTTTGGATCAAACCAGAGACACTTTCTTCAACAGCCCACTGGTCAGATCCCCCTCCGTCTCTATGGGTAGACACGGATGCAGCAGGAGCCCTAGGTTGGGGCTACCAGTCATCCGAGGGTCACCAGAACCAAGGTCGCTGGACTTCCCTCAATCTCTATCACATAAATGCCAAGGAGCTAGTTGTTCCTCTATTCTTCCTCAAAGACCATGCACATACACTTCAACACAGAGCAATAGCATTTCGCATGGACAACACATCAGCCGTGTCCTGCATCAACAAACAAGGTTCCACGAAATCTCACACGCTCCTAAGGCTATCAGAGAAGATATTTTTCCTTGCTCTGCAACATCAGATCACAGTTCAGGCAGTTTACCTTCCAGGCAAGGCGAATCTGTGGGCAGACGCCTTGTCTCGAGGGAAGAGCACACTAGTCGAATGGGCAATAACTCAACAGACCTTCGACAAACTGATAAGACCATTCCAACCACAGATAGACCTATTTGCTTCTCATCAGTCTACAAAACTCCCTCTGTTTCTGACCCGATGGCACAAGACCCAAGCGGGCGGACCGGATGCGTTCTCGGAAGTTTGGAACAAGTGGTCCTCGATTTACCTCTTTCCTCCCCCTGACACAACACTAATGTGCAGAATTTTGCAACGACTTCACTTATTTCAGGGTCAAGTGTGTCTCATAGCACCGATCTGGCCAACACAAGTGTGGTTCAATCAACTATCTCCATGGTGTCCCAATCCATACCTCTTCCGATGTCATGTTTCCACTTAGAGCAGATTGGCAACCTGCAGACTTGTCTAAATTTTGCTTTATGGATATTTTCAAAGCCAAATGGCTAAATTCTTATGATCAAGCCGTTCACGACAAATTAACCAAACAATTTACACCTTCCACAATTAGACAGTATGAATCACATTGGAAACACTTTACAACGTGGATTGTCGAATCCAACCAACAAAGTGCCTCAGTAAGTTTAATTTTAAAGTACTTAAATTACCTGTTCGAAGAAAACACCTATCAGTCAACACACTTCGCAATCACCTCTCAGCCATTAAAGAACCATTCTATGACCTTACTGGCCTTAGACTTCCACCTAAAGACGAAGCAGGTTTTATTAAAGCTTGTTTTAGATTACGAGCTCCTGCGAGACAGATTTGACCTCAGTGGTCTCTAGACAAAGTGTTAAATCTATTAAGTAGTAGACCTTACACGGTCAACCCCTCTGATGACAAGCTCTTATCTAAATGTGTTTTCTTAATTTCGTTAACAACAGCACATAGAGTGTCTGAACTTGCGGCCACGGCTAGATCTGCGAACTGCTTACAATTTAAAGAAGATTTGAGTGCGGTTACACTCGCACCAGCTCCTGATTTTATAGCCAAGAACGAAAGAGAAGATCATATGTTCTCACCTTTTGATATAATGGCCCTAAAACAAAAGAATAAACATCACACACTATGCCCAGTGTTGGCTTTGTATAAGTATGTACAACTAACTACACCCTTACACCCTTCTCATTTGTGGATCTCTTCACATGATAAATCAAGATTATCTAAATGTCAACTTGCTTCAATTCTAGTGGATGTTATCAAAACAGCCGAACCGTCAACAGTAGCAAGGGCCCATGATGTGAGAAAGTGGGCCACGACAGTCAGATTTCTTAACAATTACTCGATCCAAGACATTAAGCAAACAAGAGTCTGGTCATCTCACCACACATTTTTATCCAAATATCTTTCGGTTCATTTGAAGAGACCCACTGTGCCATGCATAGTCATGAGAATTAGTCATAAACCTAACTGATCTCTGTTTATTGCAATAATGCCATGTTTTATGTTACAAGTACGTGTGAGGTTCACCAAGTACTGACTTACTTTTAGGAGTTTTCGACAAAACAGAGGGGGGGGCGGGGGGAGTGTGTTCCGAACTGGAGAACCTCTCACAAGTGTTGTTCAATGTTAGCATTAACCCTTTGGCGCACGATGACTCGTTCAGAGTCATTAGGTATTTTTTTCCTAGGCGCACGATGACTCGTTAAGAGTCATTAAACTTAAAAATATTCGCCAAAAATTAAGTTTTCGTCTGACGCACGTCATATTTGGCATAGATATTAAGTATTAAGTCTAGTTCAAAGGGTACAATTGGCAACCCCCTCAGTTTAACAGTTTACTCACGGCTGGCTGGGTAGGGAGCAGAGTACAGCTCAGTCTGTTTTTCGATACTTTCACGTTTATTCGTGTACACTCTAACCTCCATTTAACGGATTCCGATTTAACGGATATCGGCAATAACGGTCAAAAAATGTAGGCCGGACAATGGACCTAGCAACGGACATAGTCCGTTGCTATAAAAAAAGTTGGAGCAAAGTCCGTTGCTCTATCTATTTATCTCTAATGCACCTACCTAAATCCCTTATACATTAACATAACTATGTCTTATTTGGACTTTTTGTAATCTTTGAATCATTTCTAATATGATGGAATTGAAAAATATAATATCCTTCCAGCACATAGATAAATAATAAATAAGATAGTCAACACAATATTTCAACTCTCCCCTCCGTGCCAGCAGAGACGGAAGATTTACGTTTGATAGATTTTTTGTTTTGTTTTTTTCCCTCGATATACACACTCTTTCTATTTATCTATCTCTCTAATTCATCTACCTAAATCCCTTATACATTAACATAACTATGTCTTATTTGGACTTTTTGTAATCTTTGAATAATTTCTAATGTGATGGAATTGAAAAATATAATATCCTTCCAGCACACAGATAAATAATAAATGAGATAGTCAACAAAATATTTCAACCCTCCCCTCCGTCTAGGCGCCGAGCTTCCCAGACGGGAGATTTACGTTTGATAAATGGTTTTTTTTTTTTTTTCCCACGGTATACACAAAATGATGGGGAAATATTATAACATGTTTTTAATTGACATTTGTGTCGTTTTTGCTGATTATCAGTTGGTGGAAAATAAAATCTTTAATTCTATCATATCGGAAATGATTCACAGATTATATAGAGACCAAATAATATACACTTTTAAGTGTGTTCAATAGTTTTGCATTATCAATAGGGTGTAGCACAAGGGATTACCAGGATTTATTTCAGGTACAGTAAAAAAAAGGATGCATAACAGTTAAATGTCACGATCCATCCGGACACCTGTACTCAACACCGGATTTTTCTCAAGGAATTTCCTAATTACATCCGGACTGGACAGTATTTAGCAGCAACGGACATTTAGCAGGAACGGACAGGTGCTTGCACACATTTGTCCGTTAAATGGAGGGTCGAGTGTATCTCAGTAACTATTTGGTTTATAGTAATTCTGAAGTTACCAGTGAATCCTCATTAAATTCCGCTTCCATATATGTATGCAAATAAAAATTTTGTGGGCAAAATTTTGAGCTAGCGCGAGTTGGAGATAAGGTACTGTATTTCATTTTTGTTTAACAATTCTTATTTCGGAGTGCCCCAATGTGGTTGTTTTGTATTTATTCTATGTTTTTATTCGCTTATCTTCAAGTTCAATCAATAACGAAGCCGATGGTACCTCATTAATCCAAATACAGTACAAGGATATTTTGGTGGATAAAAACGTCACAGAAACAAATTATCGCTGGGCACAAAACTGGCTCTGAGTGAGCTGAGATATACTTAGGGAGTGGGAAAAAACTTTGATTGGAAACTATAGGTGCGCCAAAGGATTAATAAGATTACTGTATAATCTCTAAGAGTTAATTTCTAATACAAGATATTAGATTAATAAATACACAAAATTCTTTTTTGGGTTGAGTTTTAATAGGTATGAATAGATTTTTATTTTATTTTTTTACAAATCATTCTAGTACTACAGTATGTACAATTCTTATGTGTTACAATATATAGTGGCTCTTTTATTAAGTTTTACTGCATCCTTATCATTATCTACCTTTCTATTACTTCCTAAGGCTTAATTAGAAACCCTGCCTTTATACTTTACACTTTTTCTTAATTCTAGTTATTTAATTACAACAGCGTGAGCCGTTAGTTTTGGTTCTCTTCAGTCTTTGACGTTGAGCATGAGATATCCCAACCACCGATCTTGGTATTCTTAGGCTCTCACGTCATTGACGGAGAGAACCATTACTAAATTACGGGTTTGACAACACGAAGGGAAGGAAGGAAAACTAACTATTTAGTAATGGTTCCGTAGTCAATGACGTAAAGCGGCCCTCCCTCCTCCCTCTTCCCATGCACATGTGTAACTTTGTACTATGAAGGACGTATAACCCCAGCGTGTCCAGCTGGGAGACGCGGGCAAGGGAAGGACTGTATAACGGCGCGCTAATTGATTTAGTAAGACCACATTTCATAATTTCTAACCCTTACTCATAAAATGTTTTCTTTCTTTTTCTAATGGTTACCTTTTTTAATGACGTTCCCTAGGAACTAAGTAAAGGGTTTCACCCTAGGATGTACTTTTTATATATTTATTAGTGGCCCCTCCATCATTGACGAACATGCCTATTACATAAGGCATCCTCTTCAAACACTAATCCGCCGTAGTTTGAATCTACCGCGCAGAGCATTTAAAAACTGAGGAGCCTTCATCATGAGCGCACGCGACCTCACTCATGGCTTCAGTCATTATGAATTGGGTTCTCACTACGAAAAAACTTCGTAAAAAATAAAAAGAAAAAGAAAATAAGAATAACTATCTAATAAGCTTTCCATCATATCGTGGATGTACTTGTGTGGATCTCTGACCAGACGCTGATTTAGGCGTCATTCTCTGCTCTGCGCTCAGCCTGCCCGGACGTGTCTCCCCACGCTCCGCTGGTTCCGCATTTGTTGCGTCCCTAGTGAGTTTTTTCTCATTTGTTTACTCCGGGATGTATCGAGTAAGGTTAGGATATGCGTAGCAGGAGTGTCCTGGGCTGGTTGCCCGCAGTGCAGTGTATTTTGGGTCGTGTGTTTGGGTCATCTATTTCGGATGTACCCTCTTGGTCCTGTTGTGGACATGTGAACTTTTCACAGTTAGTTAGCTTGTGATGCAGGCGGCTTTCATTACGCGTTATTTATTGCTGCCTTTTATCTTTCTGATGAGGTAAGCTTTGCTTCCTGACGTTCCCAGCGTATTTTTCTTCACTTAGTGAAGTTTTTTCTGGGTCCCGAGTCAGTCTTCCCTTTGCCGGAAGTATTTGCTACAGTGGTGTGTTGGCGGTGGTTCCTGTTGTGATATTTCCAGTGTTTTGTGTATATTTCAACATTCCTTATGCCGTCTTCGTAGGCCTAGCCAGCCGCTCGTAGCTTTGCCACATGTACAAGTGTTATTGTTTATTATTTATAAATATGCCCTACTGTGTCATGTGTATCCGGGTTTTAGTTGTGTATTGGCTAATTCCTCGGACTATGTTTGTTTCCTGGTTTAGTTGTGTATTGGCTAATTCCACGGATTATTGTGTGGACTTAGGTTAGTCGTGCGTGGCTTCCCTCGTGTCCGTTGTACGTTCAGATGGTGTCTGATCGGGGTGGGTTTCCTTCCGGCGGGTTTTTTCTCGGTTTCACCATGAAAAAACCCGGCCGAGAGCCGTGTTGGGCCACACGTGGTTTTAACACAGGCTTGTGTCCCCGGCGATGAGGTGTCTGTGGCTCTCCAGGACTGCGTCTCTGTTGGTGCCTGGTTTCAGGCCCCCTTTGATTCCCGGCGGATTGGCTGTACCCATCTATAAAACGTTGTTCATGCGAACATACGTTATGTAGTTTTTCTACCAGGTTTTACAAAACCACATGAAAAACCTAGCTGTTGTTAAGGGCTTTCCTCCCCGGCGATCTTTTACAAAGAAGTGGGGACAGGAACTTATGGGGTTAACGTTTTGACATCTCACCCGGCGGGTGTACCTTGGTAGGGTGGGATAAACAACTAAGTCATTCAGTTAGTTAACCAATCCATTTTTAAGTGATACTTTATGTATCGCCGCCCTTTTTACTTACGGCGATTGAAGGTTCAATTAGGGTTAACATCGTTTTTCACACCCGGCGGGTGCTCCTAGGTGGAGGAAATAAGGAATTTACAATTCAATTTCGATTTAACCGCTTAATTTAGTGATACATTTAGGTATCGCCGCCTTCAAACTTACGGCGATCTTTTTGTGACAATTCGTTAGAAATCAGATCTCGTGTCAGCCTGCCCTGTGTTATTCTACTAAAATATTTCAAGGGCCGGCGTCTTTATGGGGGGTTGTTTTTGTTCCAAAATTGAATCTTGAGACAGTCACCACCAGAAAGACTATAATCGCCATGCTGGACCGTTATATTATGTCAGAGGGTATTCTTCACTTTCTTCGAAAGATTTGTTTAGATATTCTGAACCCCGCCGCGTAGCGAGCTGTGATCGTTGTGTCATTACATCTCGTTATCCGGTGGGTTATTAACACTTGTGTGCGAACATGTTGGGTTAACCTTATGAGCATTAATTCCTGGAAATTTTCTTTTTTTCCAGAGCTGGGCTCCGGCGGACCAATACAGACCCGGCGGTAGTTTTCCCCACCAGTCTCTGTCATGGCTACCGTGGCCCCAGTCTTTGCTTTATGCACTACCCCTGCTTGTGCCGGTATCCCTATTTTTGCGCATACTCTTTGCATAAGGTGTGTTAAATGTCTAGACCGTTCAAGGGGTCTCTGGGTAATGCGTAATTGTTCTTTTTGCTCCCAATTAGCTGTAAAGGTCCTTTGCGACAATGATAAGACCGCGGCAGTAGCGTTAAGAGAAGTAAGGCAACAGATGTCAGCCTACACTACGATTGTTGCGCATAAATCACTTCAATGTGACAACGT
This sequence comes from Lithodes maja, assembly GCA_037953745.1. Classification (NCBI taxonomy): domain Eukaryota; kingdom Metazoa; phylum Arthropoda; class Malacostraca; order Decapoda; family Lithodidae; genus Lithodes; species Lithodes maja. The sequence continues at coordinate 118,840 of JBAKBP010002959.1, forward strand.
CCCTCTTTGGGATAGATTGCTCTTTGAACACCCTCCCCCTAAACGTTCCTCTAGAGTCACGAGTCATAAGCCGGCGGAGACTGGTCAGGGTTCTGTATCTTCTGCTGCTACACCGAAACGTCCAAGAGAGCCTACACCCCCGGCGTCCGCCTCCTCGTCTCGGGCGAGATCTCGGTCTAGGTCACCTCTCAGACGACAGTCATCTAGTCTTGCCTCTTCACCAGCGAGTAAGAAGAGTAGGACGGAAAGTTCCACCAGTGGTCACGGCGATGAATCCTCCAAATCAAAGAGTAGTTCACGGTCACACCGTAGCCATAAATCCTCGAAAAAGGATTTCCATAAACGAAAGTCCTCCCTACATTCACCAGCTTCTAGTGCCTCTCATCGTACCTCTACCCCAGACAGAGTTTGTGTTAGGTCTCAAGGGTCCAGTGCGGTGCCTGTCCCTAAAGAGGATTTACCCATTAATATTTTAACCCTGGAATTGGAAAGTTCAGGGGGTTCAGCAATTGAGAATGTTTCAGACTCCCAAGAGAGTGTAGGCCAGGGCCTCGGTGTTTGGCGGTTTGCTCGGCCAGGGTCTGACCACCCACGTCCGACTCAAACGAGTCACACAGTAGCTGATGTCCACAGGGATGCGGCGATCCCATCCTCTATTCCTGACTTATCTTGGCAACAAGGTACCCCGGCTTCGGAGGGATCTTCTCAGGAGGATCAGGAAGAGAAAGACGAGGTTTCAATAATTTCGGAGATGGAAGGGCAAGAGTCAGGCTCAGGCTTAGACGCCGCGCAGGATATTAATGATTCACCTGTAAGTTCATCATCAAACCAATTTGTTACTGCGCAAGAAATTAATGGGCTGCTTACTCATGCTTTATCTAAATTTTTTGGCCAACAACAGGAAACCCCCACAATGGACTTGGGGGCTCCCACGACAAGTTCTACGGTACGGCCTCTGATGACTTCGATTGCTTTATCTAAGATCCCTAACCCCCCCACTCTGTCAACATCAGTGGTTACTAGGCCTGCTATGGCGGCATTGACAACTTCAAATGTCAGGGTCATCACGGATGTCAATCCACCCCCTCTAGACAAGGCGCCTCTCAGAAAGGTAGCTATGCCCTTGCTTTATGGACCAGACGAGTCATGGGTCCTTTTGAACCCCACTAAACCAGAGATCGCCCAACCTACCTTGTCAGGGGAACTCCCAGTACCGCGTGAGTGGGTCATCCAGGGCAATAAATCAAAGAAATTAAGGGCCTTGGATAATTTGGGAAATGTACTAGACGTAAACATCAAGGCTATACCTAGTTATTATCACCAAGACTATTTTGTGTATGCTACTAAGCCAGCTTTACCCCCTGCCTCAGCTTCAAAACTATTTTCAGACTGGTCTAAGCTGGATGGGTTTAATGATATTAAGACTCTGTCAGCTCTCACTCCTGAACTTGATTTACAGACCGTCACAGACGAAGCAGCTAATCCAGTTTTGAAGGTGGGGCAGCTGGGTCCAGGACCTTGGGTAGATTGGGAGATAGAGGCTCAAAACTTTGCAACCACATTTACTTCTAAATCTTCCCACCAGATCCCTCAAGATTCTCATTCGTGGTTCTCCATGCCAGTAGGTTCTGCAGGCGGAGTCCCGTCAGCTTTGTTTTCTTTCCTAGCTGCCCCTAAGATTAATCTTTGTGAGCTAAAAGACCCTTTCACTACCCCTACCCCTACTCACCTAGACAGAGAATTTAGGCTAAGGGGGAAAGCTTTTCGCCTGTTCTCTCAGTACATAGTGTATCAACAGGTGGCTAAGTCTTTACTGCGGTCCACTCAGGCAATCGCAGATGCGGATGCCAGAAGATCGGTTGAATTATCCCGGCGACTGCTCCTCCAGTCGTCAATCCAATCCTTGGGTGACATACGCACCGCCTTGCTTGAGGCGGTACGAGCAAGACAAGATCTCAGAATGTCTTTAGTTCGCAAGCTACCTGATCGCATTGCGAATCAGGTGGTCATGTCACCAGTGCTTACTCCCTCTTTAATGTCCCCTGAAGTGTGGCGAACGGTGTTCAATATGGCACAGGCCTTTAAGCACAGTCCCACCCCTTCTAAGAAACCTGCATTTAACTTCCCCAAACCCAGGCCAACCGCTAAAGCTCAGCCAGGGGGATCTAAACCCTTTCTTCCGCCTAAGTCCTCCCACTCCCCCCTGGGTCAGTACAGGCATAGACAGAGTAGGTTTTCAGGTCAGAGTGGACGCGGCCAGAATAAGCCAGGTCAGGGCCAGTCTTCGGCCAACACCAGCCAGCCGGCAAAGCGTCCAGCACCACCAACCCCACCATCAAAAAACTAAAGTCTCTCTCACTCCCGGTGCCAATCTTAAGGCCGGAGGACCCGAGGGTAGTACAGCCGGCGAACCCTTGTCTGCTAACTTGGTCGTTCCGAACGTGTCACCAAGCATGGCCATTAAACACTTGGGCACGGATGGTGGCACGCAAAGGCATCACTTGGCAGTGGCTCCGGCGACCTCGCTTACGTCAGCCGACAACGGCGAATTTTGTTTCTTTAGAGGTGGAGTCACTGGTCCAGGAAATGATTGCCAAGAATGTCATCATCCCGGTCCCCCCAAATTACCCTGTATTCACGTCCAAACTATTTTTGGTTCCCAAAGGGACAGTGTTCAGATGAGGCCGGTCGTAGACCTGTCTTACCTGAACCTTCACATTCACAACGAATCTTTCAGAATGTTAACAGTACACCAAATCAGGCTAACACTTCCGCCGGGAGGTTGGATGTGTTCACTAGACCTGACAGACGCCTATTGGCACGTATCGGTCAACAAAAGATTTCAAAGGTTTTTGGCCTTACGGATCAGGCACCAAAAATTTTTTTTTTGAAAGGATGCCGTTCGGCTTGAACCTAGCACCTCGATTATTCACGAAATTAGTCCGGCAAGCCCTGATGCCATTGTTAAAACAGGGGATCAGAGTGTTGTGGTACCTAGACGACTGGCTGGTGGTGGCAGAGACACAACAATTATGCATCAAACATGTCAATATCATTTTAAATCATGTCAAAACTCTAGGCTTCAAGGTAAATCTGGTAAAGTCAAACCTTGTTCCCTCACGAGTAATTCAGTGGATAGGGCTGGTCTGGGACACGGCCGCTCTCACTCTGAGTCAGAGTGTGGACAATCGCAATAGGTTTCGCAGGAAACTGTTCATGTTTCTTCACAGTCTGACTACGACGCGAAGGGTCTGGGAGTCTCTGGTCGGCTCTCTCAACTGGATTCAACTAACTGTCAAGTTGGGCCGGTTGAAAGTAAAACGATTAATATTGGAAGGCAACAAATATTTCCCGCTCTTACCGGCGGGAAAATTATGGCCCATCCCGAAATTAATTCACACCTTGCTAGCGGTCTGGGCAAAGAGGGAAACGTTGCACTCAATAATGTCATGGACCTCTCCTCCACCAACGGTATGGATAGACACGGATGCGTCAGGCACAATAGGTTGGGGATTTCAATCAAATCAGGGGCACCAGGGTCAGGGGCTTTGGTCCCACTTAGAAATCTCTCACATCAATGTCAAAGAATTACTAGTCCCCTTGTATTTCCTTCAGGCTCACGGCCCGGCGTTACGGGGCAAGTCGGTGGCCTTCAGAATGGACAATCTGAATGCAGTTCACTGTATTCAGAAACAAGGATCAACGAGGTCAAGGAGGTTGCTAAACGTGTCGGAAGAGATTTTTACTCTAGCCAACAGACTAGAAATTTACCTTCACGCATCTTATCTCCCAGGCGTAGCGAACGTCTGGGCAGACGCTCTATCCCGGAGACAGAGCACGACAGTAGAATGGGAGCTCAAGCAACCCATTTTCAACCTAATGATTGCAGAGGTCTCCCATCCACAAGTGGATCTTTTAGCATCCGAGGAGACTCACAAACTCCCTCTATACCTCACCCGCCGGGCGAAAACGCCGGCAGGGGGGCCAGACGCCCTAGTGACAGACTGGAACAGATGGAGCTCCATCTATCTGTTTCCGCCGCCAGATGCGTCACTAATGTGCCACGTAGTGAACAAACTACGAGATTATCGAGGCTTAGTCTCGCTAATCGCGCCCCTGTGGCCGGCGCAGTTGTGGTACCAGCAATTGAAAACGTGGTGCCCGGACCCGGTATCGCTCCCGGTCGGGTATTTCCACTTAGACACGATTGGCAACCTAGCGACCTCGCTGACTTTTGCATTATGGACATTCAGGAGGCCAAGTGGCTAGCACCATACAGTAGAGATGTGACCAATAAATTAATCAATCAATATACTCAGTCTACGAAACGACAGTATCACTCACATTGGCAAGCCTTTACTTCCTGGATCATCAGAACGGAACAGAATGTGCCGTCAGTGGCTTTAGTTTTCAATTATTTGAATTATCTGTTTGAGCAGAAACATTTATCTGTGGTAACATTAAAAAATCACTTAACTGCGATTAGAGTGCCCTTTTTAGACCTTACAGGTCTCTCCATACCGTTGGCGGAGGAAACAGGTTTTATGAGAACTTGTTTTAAACTTCGCCCACCTCCCCGTCAGCTCATGCCTACTTGGTCTCTCGACAAAGCTTTGTCTTTACTTCACTCTCGTCTGTACCAAAATACTGCAGACTTTGCATTACTCTTAAAAAAGGCGGTTTTCCTTATGGCTTTGGCCACCGGGAACAGAGTGTCTGAGCTGGCGGCGATGAGCAACACACCTAATTGCCTTAGGTTTGGTAGACTTAACGAATGTATTTACATTGCACCTTCCCCAGGTTTTGTAGCCAAGAATGAGCACAGTGCACACGTGTTTTCTGAGTTCACGGTGCCAGCGTTAAAAAGGGGAAAGGTGCATCATAATCTATATCCAGTGCAAGCTCTAACCAAATATTTGAGAGTAGCTCCTCTAAACCCCCAAGGTGCTTTATGGGTAGCAAGTACGGGTAAACGCTTACTTAAACGGCGATTAGCCTCTCTTCTGGTCGAAGTCATTAAAGAGTCCCGGCGTTGTGGGTAGGGCAAATGGGCAGCCTCTTTACGTTTCCTGAAAAAAATTTCAGTAGAAGATATCGCGTCCACTCAGTTGTGTGCGTCTAATCATACGTTTTTGTCTAGATACTTGTCAGTTGCTCTAGACAAACCTTCCTTACCATGTATAGCTTTAAGGCAGAGGGTCTAGGTGGCCCTGCAGTCACTTTTGTTTACTTTCACGAAAGGGGGGGGGGGGTGCAGTCAGTTGACATAGGACACCCTAGACCCCGCCGGAGTATGAGAGCTGTGATACAATGTAAGGTTAGTGTGATATGAAAATTTCTCCGAGAGAAATTGTGCTAGTACAATGTTAGTACAAAACAACGGGGTTGTTATAGTAGTTTTAGCTGCGAAAGCAATTTAATTTTAGAACAGTGGAGATCCTTTGCAATTTATCTCCACGATTATTTTGGGGTTTATGATGTGCACATATAAACTTATAACTTGTTATTTTTGTCACCACTCGTTGAGTGGGGTGCCTTTGTAACTACAGATCTGTGTTCAGAATCTTCAGGGTTACCCATTTTTTGTCAGGCAGGCTTCTTTGAAGCACGCACCTGCCTGAACCCCTTTTTCTTGTATATTTTCGGCCTACGCCATGGTTAAATATATTTTTCAAAAGTAAGAATACTATGTGGTTGTTTTTATTATCTACTTTTCTAGAGTTATGATATGATTACGAATGTCCCCCTCCAGTCTTAGAAATCAGGCATGTTCGTCAATGATGGAGGGGCCACTAATAAATTATAGGTTTGACTCCTGTAAGGAGATAAAGAAAACCTAATATTTAGTAGTGGCCCCGTAATCATTGACGACTGGGGCCCTCCCGACCGTCCCCTTCCCATTCGTTGATGTATTGAGGATTTTGGTTTACTTGATATGTCAGTGAAGGAGGAATGACGCCTGAATCAGCGTCTGGTCAGAGATCCACACAAGTACATCCACGATATGATGGAAAGCTTATTAGATAGTTATTCTTATTTTCTTTTTGTTTTTATTTTTTTACGAAGTTTTTTCGTAGTGAGAACCCAATTCATAATGACTGAAGCCATGAGTGAGGTCGCGTGCGCTCATGATGAAGGCTCCTCAGTTTTTAAATGCTCTGCGCGGTAGATTCAAACTACGGCGGATTAGTGTTTGAAGAGGATGCCTAATGTAATAGGCATGTTCGTCAATGATTACGGGGCCACTACTAAATATTAGGTTTTCTTTATCTCCTTACAGGAGTCAAACCTATAATTTGGGTCGCGTTATGCTTTCTCCGGGACCCTCACGGGGGTCACCGGGGAGCCCTTATATATATATAAGGCTCTCACGTCATTGACTACGGAACCATTACTAAATAGTTAGTTTTCCTTCCTTCCCTTCGGGTTGTCAAACCCGTACTTTATGCCGATATGTGGTTTATAAGTGTGTTCACTGTTAGTTTTTAAAGTCAATTTAGTAATTTAGGTGCTTCAACAACAAAGCAACCGATGGAGACTGCTGGTCTGACTCTACACTCTAAGTTGTAAAAATGTAGGACAGGGGGAGTTGCAGAGGTTTGTTATACCACTGAGTAAGTTGAGTGTGCCACACCTGAGTAGGCCACATTGGCGCAACCAGGACCACTTGGTCCTGGAAACGACCTGAGGTGATGAATGATTCTCACATCATAAATCTATGTCCACCTGTTCCAATTCACTGTGAGGGCATCTGGGCCCCCTTCTCGTGTTATGTGATTCCGAGATATGTAAGACTGGAGCTTCGTTGAATTACGAGATGCAAAACAGATCGGTTTGAGGTAAAAATGGCAGACTTAGGTGGTTGAATGTCTTTTGTTTGAGAGCCCATTCCGCTGAGGTAATCTTTCCCTTGGACACAGCCTCCGCCCACAGATTGGAGATCCCTGGTAGATCTGTTGCATGGATTATTATGGAATGTGTTTTGGGCTAGAAAGAATATATTTTCCCGAGAGATCCTGGAGAAACCTTGACCGGGTGGGGACCTCTTTCTTCCAGCAAATTACAGTGGTCATGTTGTCCATCCGGAATGTAATTGACCTGGAGGTCAATGACATCGCATGAACTTTGGGAAAAAATGCAGAACTGCTAGTTCTTGGGCATTGATATGACACTGACTTAATGTTGTCCATTTTCCGTGATTCTGATGACCTTCCGTCGACTGATAGCCCCATCCTATCAGACTCGAGGCGTCTGTGTCCACCCATCGAGTGGAGGGTTGATCTGACCAATGTGTCACTGATTCCCTTTGCCTGAGATTTTACCTACAACGATGTAGGAGTGAGATTTGATTTCTCTAAATTTACTCTGAGAACTCAACTTTGCCACATTTGCATGACTCTCAAGGTTTGTGCTTGGCAATGGAATGGAGAAGACCACGGAATCATCCAATTTTTTTTGGTAAAAATTGTATTTTCACACCGTCCTTGAGTAGAGGGAGAAGCTTGGGAAATAGTTAACATCCTGAACCTCATATTGTGAATTAATTTGTTGAGGAGGGACATGTCTATCGCATGCCTTAGTTGTAGCCTGTCCCTTTTTTGGGACGAGAAACATGCGGAATAGAAAAACTGGTATGCCTTCTGGTACATAAGTCACAACATTGTCTGTCAACATTTGGTTTATTACTGTTTCTAACTCTTAGAGATAGTTGAACATTGTTGGACTGAGCTCTGGGGAGGGGTTTTACCAACCCGAGCCATGTAAGGGCCTTCTTTACTACCCTCTTGTGCCCAAGATCTGTGAGGCCAATGAAGGCAATATTTCCTGAACTGGCCTGTCTGATGTAGGACCAGTTCTCTGTTGATGGCCTCTAGAAAATTTAGTTACTTGTATTTTGGGCAGGTTGGTGAGGGATGGAGGGTTAATGGTGACCAAGTGGTCTCTGGTGTTTGGGGGCATGTTGGTGCACCCCGGCCTCTGGATTGGTAGTGTCCTCTGTTTGACGAGTTACCCCTATGAGCCTGAGATGTTTGTGGAGTAAGCTTAGGAGAGGGGAATTTGACTCTTAACTTTTTCACGCTGTGATTGAGAACGAGAGTGGAACTGTCTAGGGTGTTTCAGCTTGTTTGCAGAGACTGCCTAAAATGCAGCCATCACAGGTCTTAGCAACAGAACATGAACCTCATTCCAGGTCGTTTTGGGGAATCAATCTACCAGTGAACAGAGGTGAAAGGAGAACTCGAGTAGCAATATCTTTGGGCATATTATTGGGCAATTGGATGCACGGATCCTGTCTAGCTCTAGCTGCCTCAAAAAATAGCAATATTGACATCCCTAATTTCAGAGAAATAACATGTGAAGTTCTTCTGATAAAATGAAGTGCAGACCTGGAGTTTTGTTCAGGGATAGAATCTGCTACTTGCCTCATGGCTTGTGCACGTTGTTGCTGTGTGATCAAATTTGACAGCAAGCTATGGGCTCTTTTGACGCAGTCTAAAGTCTTTGTCAATCAGTGCAGGCGAAGGCCTTTCGTATCATTAACTCCCGTCCACTCACCAACACTCTGCAATCTCTCTCTCCGCCGCAATGTTGCATCTCTCTCGCTATTCTATCGCTACTATAATAATCAGTGTTCCTCAGAGCTATCCCAGTGCATACCACCTCCTTTACGTAGGGCACGTGGTACCCGTCTTGCAACTCAATCCCACCCCTACTCTGTGCAACTCTCCAACCCAAGAGTGAAACGTTACTCTCAAACTTTCTTCTACTCAACAGCTGAGCTCTGGAACTCTCTCCCAGAATCAGTCTTTCCCTCTTCCTATGACTTAAATTGCTTCAAACTCCGTGTGTCCAGGCATTTTGGCTCGAACGTCCCTTGATTTTGGCCCTGTCATTCTTTCAACTATGGGGGAGGCACTCGCTATAGGCAGTTATGCCTTTTGCCTCCCTCAATCACATAGAAAAAAAAAAAAAAAATGTATTAATCATGGGGTCACTAGCTGGTTTACAAACTATTTTTGGAGCTCTGAAATATTCCCAGAACTCCTGGGGAATGGAGTCGGAGTTGTATACATACATAGTGGCAAATTGGTGATCCTCGAATGGGAGTTTATGGGGGGGGGGGCATCACCCCAAGACAAGGCCCATTTGTCTGCCTCAGTCACCCATTAAGCCCATGGACCATAACTTAGAGTGGGTACCTCCGAAATAGGAGTTTTGTTCTCAATTTTTTTTTGTGAAGCCAACTACGGACTTTGAGAGATTAGAGAGATTTAATGGCGTTATGTCCATCCGCCTTATTCACATCAGACCATGGTTTGAAGCGCTTACCCGAAGGCACTGTGGGTGAAAGTAAAGTACTTAGCATCCAACAGAGATGGGAAGGGTTTTATGATTACGTCCAGCAATCGGTCTTGTGCATCTTTGTATGTAGATGCCTAAGCTCGTCCGTTTTAATAATCCACTCATTTGGTATTGGCACCAAGTCTGAATGACCTGTGTCAGCATTAGTAGGTGCTACCCTGGTAATTGTTTCCAGTATCGAGATTCACCAATTAGTAGAGGGGGAGGCTTCTTGAACATTTCATGAGCAGGTTGTTTCGGCTGTACAGGTAAATGGGACAGTGGAACTGTGTCTGGTATGGCATGTTGTAACATGGGTGGAGCAAGAGACCTACTTTGGAGATCTCGGATAGCCTTATCTAAAGACGTAAATTTCTGTTAAATTTTGTCTGTCAACTCATGCATAGATTTAAGAAAATACCTGAAGTTCACCAACCAAGCCACCAGGCGGGCTCTGAGTAGGGACTACAGTAAACTTCCGTTAATCCGAAGGGCAGCGGACCGGCCCTCGTTCGGATTAGTGGATTTTTCGGATTATCGGACTTTACCCCAATGAACCTGTGTATGACGAAAACATTGAGGCATTAGGCCACCCAGATGACACAATGGTGCACACACACATATCATATGTTCATGAAATCACTTCAAAAGTTTACCATTGTCATTGTAGCCTATTGTTACTATTACCTACTTCAAAACATTCAGATTAATGGTCAAAGGAATCTGCTGATATAAACGTCTTCTTCTTCTTCCGTCTACTAGCGAGTTTGTCTTGCTCTTGAAGATCAGATCAGATGTGGTTCGGGAAGTAATGCCTTAACAACGGCCCTTCCCTGAGAGGTTCTTGTCATTTTCATTTTGTGATTTTCCTTTTGTGACGTGCTCTGTTATATTATATTGTATTGAAAGCACCCTTGTCTTGTTGTCTTGAAAGCACCCTTGGGACGCTCCGATCACTGAACTATAAATAGTAGCGTATCGGAACTTCCAAAGGTGCGTTTTCAAGCTCAAGACTAATACAGTACGTCCAAAGGTGCGTTTTCAAGCTCAAGACTAATACAGTACGTCCAAAGGTGCGTTTTCAAGCTCAAGACTGAATGCGCTTGCAGAAAATGCGGTGCAAGCCAGTAGCGCATCAGAGCGTCCCAAGGATGCGTTCAAGAGCAAAACAAACTCTCTAGCAGACGATGTGGAAGAAGAAGAAGAAGAAGAAGGTGTTTACGTTTATATCAGTAGCTTCCTTTGACCATTAATCTGAATGTTTTGAAGTAGGTAATAGGCTACAATGACAATGGTAAACTTTTAAAGTGAATTCATGAACATATGATATGTGTGTGCTCCATTATGTGTCATTTGAGTGGACTAATGCCTCAAAAAGGGGACTTTGGGACTTCTTGAAATTCGGACCATCGGGTGAATTCGGAATTGGCCTCAAATTGAAAAATTCGGACTATTGGGAGATTCGAATCATCGGTTGTCGGATTAACAGACTTTTACTGTATATCAGGAAACTCTTCTTCACTTTGTTCTAATGGAGAACCCTGGTACTCATTCTCACTCCAACCCTCCTCAGTATGGTTACTGGTTTCCAAATCATACCACCCTACCATAGCATTGCTTATGACCAAAGGTTCTGGGGTATCTTTAGGAAGTACAGTAAACTTCCGTTAATCCGAAGGGCAGCGGACCGGCCCTCGTTCGGATTAGTGGATTTTTCGGATTATCGGACTTTACCCCTATGAACCTGTGTATGACGAAAACATTGAGGCATTAGGCCACCCAAATGACACAATGGTGCACACACACATATCATATGTTCATGAAATCACTTCAAAAGTTTACCATTGTCATTGTAGCCTATTACCTACTTCAAAACATTCAGAACCCTCCAGCCCCGGCTATGTATTATATATATATTCCTCGAAACCCGGGTGTTTTGGCCGAAAAACTTTTAGGCTAGGCTACCGTATATTTGTTAATCAGACTGCTTCCCGCGCATCCCCAAGCGTAGCTGTGTTATTTACCTGTAGAATGGCATTAAGTAGAGCTCTCTAAGTCAACTGGTTGAGCTGTGATGATGATTTCATTGGAGATAACTTTATGGCCAAAACAGCCACTTTACACTACTTTTCGATACTTAACAACAACATACAGGCACACACGAACAAGCGACGCTCTCCTTCTTGTGGCCGGAGATGCGGGGCGTCGGTCCAGCCGGCTGTTGTTTACATGCGTCGGACCGACGCCTCGCACACGAAGCTCACAGGCTTTCAACCACTGGGCGTTCAAGAGCCCTTCCGTGGTGAGAGGGTGGTCAAAGGAATCTGCTGATATAAACGTACACCATATGTCCGCATCGTCTTCTTCTTCCGTCTACTAGCGAGTTTGTCTTGCTCTTGAAGATCAGATCAGATGTGGTTCGGGAAGTAATGCCTTAACAACGGCACTTCCCTGAGAGGTTCTTGTAATTTTCCTTTTGTGATTTTCCTTTTGTGACATCTATCTATCTATCTATCTATATGCTCAGGCCCAATCCCCATTTTGGGGGTAGCCGACTCAAGACAGAGCAAGAACAGGGAAAACACAAAAACAACATAAAACAAAAAATAAACACAGATAAAAAACACAAACTCACACACATCCAGGTCACCCAGGAGAAGACCCAGAGACCAGGGTTACCAAGGTCGCTCCAGCACTCCCCCGGCCCCTGACCACCCGGAGAGGTTCCGATCTCGGCAGGCAGACATGCAGCGGAGCCAAAGCCACAAGCCCTCCCACCACACTTCCAGGCACACCCTTCATATTAATCGTCCCCCCGGGCCAGGCGCCTGATGGACTATTATCTAGTCGAACTTGCGCCCGACCCCTTACTCCACATGACATGCTCTGTTATATTATATTGTATTGAAAGCACCCTTGTCTTGTTGTCTTGAAAGCACCCTTGGGATGCTCCGATCACTGAACTATAAATAGTAGCGTATCGGAACGTCCAAAGGTGCGTTTTCAAGCTCAAGAAAGGTGCGTTTTCAAGCTCAAGACTGAATGCGTTTGCAGAAAATGCGGTGCAAGCCAGTAGCGCATCGGAGCGTCTCAAGGATGCGTTCAAGAGCAAAACAAACTCTCTAGCAGACGATGTGGTGTTTACGTTTATATCAGTAGCTTCCTTTGACCATTAATCTGAATGTTTTGAAGTAGGTAATAGGCTACAATGACAATGGTAAACTTTTAAAGTGAATTCATGAACATATGATATGTGTGTGCTCCATTATGTGTCATTTGAGTGGACTAATGCCTCAAAAAGGGGACTTTGGGACTTCTTGAAATTCGGACCATCGGGTGAATTCAGATTTGGCATCAAATTGAAAAATTCGGACTATTGGGAGATTCGAATCATCGGTCGTCGGATTAAAGGACTTTTACTGTAAAAAAAAAATTTGTATTGCCCCAACCGTACTGTAACCAAAATGTCTGGAGCTGCCAGAGAAGGATCTAAACGAACAGGTAAGTCCATAGAAGGCTGAACAGGTGATTAGTGTATGGGTTTATGTACTTCAGCTTCAATATTCTCCTGAATCAGTTTAGGGTGAATTAATGTGGGTAGAGCAAGCCACTGGGTTTATTCAGATTGCTGTTCAATAGTATCAGCTAACTGTACTAGGGAAAGTGGAGGGGGACTGATACCCTCAGAACTTGGATCAGTCAAGGAAGTAGATGAGACAGGTAATATATGTTTTATGATGTAATAGGGTTAGCAGGGTGACTGACCACATTAGACAATGTCAAAAGTCTGGGGGTATGTGGTGTAGAATGCAGGATTTTGAAATCATCTTACAGTTTCTTACAGTAGATCCTCTGGAAAAAGGCAAACTATGCCTGTGTATCCAGCTCAGTACCAGTACTTGCACTGCTGCGGTCGTTCACGGTGTTGGCGGCGGCAGTAGCAGACGCAACATTTTTACTATTCTGTATTTTTTTTTATAATCAAACTTCAAATCTTGTCTTCCCCATGCTTTATCAAGATTACTTTCAAACTCCCTTATTGATTCGGAATCGACTACATACTGGGGCAGTGCGTTCCACTCATTTACCACTCTATCACAAAATGAGTTCTTTGCCTTCTCAATCCTATTTCTTTCTTTGTAAATTTTCTTAGAGTGTCCTCTCGTTCTTGTTCCCTCCTGCATCAAGAAGATACCTTCACACACATCCTCATCGTACTTTCCTGACACTATCTTAAAAGTCTCTATCATATCCCCTCTCTTTCTCCTATATGCCAGTGTCGGAAGCCCCAGTGTCCTCAACCTCTGCTCATAACCCGCGTTCTTCAACGTTGGTACCAGCTTGCTAGCTCTCCTCTGCACTTTCTCCACTGCTTCTATATCCTTTACCATATATGGAGCCCACACCTGGTTTGCATATTCCAGGTGTGGCCTAACCAGCGCTGTATATAGATTCCTGAAGATTTCTTCGTCAAGTGACACAAATGTCCTCCTTATCAGCCCTACAATTCTATTGGCTTTGTTTATCTTTCCCGCTAAATGTTCTGAGAAATTTAACTTATTGTCTATCACTACTATTATATCCTTTTCTGCACTCACTTCCTCCATCGCTTCATACATACTGTATCCTACCTTGTCTATCTTGCTGGTCCCAATCCGCATGTACTTGCATTTTTTTGGATGAAAAGGCATTAACCAATGCTCAGACCATCCCTTCATGTCCTCCACATCTCCTTGAAGCAAACCCATATCTTCCTTACTCCTCACTCTTCTATACAGATTAGTGTCATCCGCATACAGGTATACCTCACTTCCATTAGTTATAACTTCAGGCAAGTCGTTGATAAATATAACGTACAGCAGTGGTCCCAACACAGATCCCTGAGGTACCCCACTTGTAATTTCCCTCCACCCCGAGCCTATTCCATTCACCAGTACCCTCTGTCTCCGATCTTTCAGGAAGGTTTCTATCCATTTCACACATTTCTCCCCTATATTATAGCTTCTAACTTTCTCTATTAACCTTTTATGTGGGACCTTATCGAAGGCCTTCATAAAATCCCAATATACCACGTCTATTACATCACCATCTTCAAGAATTTGCATCCAATCATCTACCACCTTAATTAGCTGTAGTACCGTCGACCTCCCCGGCAAGAATCCGAGCTGTCTCCCACTGAAAAGTTGGTTTGACTTCATATGATCCATTATTCCTTCTCTAATTACCGTTTCCATTAGTTTACACACAACACTTGTCAAACTGACTGGTCTATAATTCCCTGGGTCATTTCTCTTTCCCTTCTTAAATATAGCTGTTATGTTCGCCTCTCTCCAGTCCATCGGGATTTGTCCTGTATTAAACGATACCTCAAATAACATTTTCAATGACTCTACTAACATCTCCCCTCCTTCCTTTATGATTCTTGGGTGTATCCCATCCGGTCCCGGTGACTTACTTCTGTTCATTTTTTCTATAGCCCTTCTTATTCTAGCTTGGGAAAACTCTATTAGTTCCAGTGCCGGTGCCTGTTTGATGGGAATAGTAGGCACTGCATCCTCCGACTCCACTGTTAGTACGCCCCCAAAGTATTTCCCCAGCACCTCTGCTTTCTCCTTATCAGTCTCCGCTCTACTCCCATCATTCAACCCCCCCACCAGCTCTGGGATCCCTACTCTTCTTGTTAACTTTTCCTGAATGTACTTCCAGAATATTTTTGGATTATCCTTCACATTTCTAGCTATCTCTCTCTCCCTCTCCTTGTTTCCCACCTTATTTTATTGTTTATTTGTCTGCGTTCCAGATCCACTTCCTTAGCCTCTATACTAGACCCCCTGTTCTTTTTTAACAATTTTAATCTTTCCCACAATCGTTTCTTTCTTCTAATCAATATCCAAAGCTTTCTTTTCATTGGCAATTCTGGGTTAGTTCTTTTCCTCAATTTTGTTTTATCCTTATATTCCCTTACTGGTACACTTTTGGATACAGCATTCTCCAGTTTGACTCTAATTTTCCTCCACATTCCTTCAGCGTCTTCACCGTTCAAGTATTCCCCCCCAGTCAATGTCCAAACACCGTCTCAGCAGCTCATAATCATGACCACTTTCTTCTTACTGGAAGACTTTGAGCTGGCCGACCTATGTCTTTTCCTGCTAGATCCATACATTTTCTTGTCAGGAGATGGGGAGGAGCTAGGGGTTCTAGAAAAGGATATTTCTAGAAAGCTTACATACTTTACCTCCATAACACCTGGAGATTTTGTTTAAAGTACCTGAAATTTAAGACTTTACCAAACCCCACACAGATAAAAACACTTGTTTGCATGTGACCGAGGGTATAAATGGTTTTTGGGTTATGGTTATTAACAAAAATATGATTAGTGACTTAGTCACTTAGCCGGTGAACCGGAAACGTTTAGTGTTTTGTAAAAATGAACTCACCTAAAAATAAAAAACTCCATACAGATAATATGACGGAGGTTATAAAGGGTGGGTAGGACTCGTTAGCCTTGGTCGGCAACTCATCTAGGAGACACAACCTTATACAAATTCGGGTGGATGGGACTCGTCAGCCTTGGTTGGCAACCTGTCTAGGGGAGTAAACCTGATACAAATCCGTATTGCTTACCTAAGGGTAAGGCAGGTTAGTGGATGGATTAGCCGAACACCACTGTAGAAAAATAGTGCTAACAAGATACACAGAGGGCCTCTGAGTCGGACCGATCCTAAATTGAGTGGTCAATCCTGTAAGTCCTTCACAAAACTGGCTCGGGTTGTCCCTCTCACAGGGAATAGGTCCGCTTGGGGGCATTCTGTGTATGGCCACCCTCGTAAGGGGAGTAAGGCGTCCGGCAATAGATAGATAGATAGATAGATAAATGTTTTTTGGGTCATGGTTTATAACAAAAATACAGTACAGTCAGGACCCCCAATACACGATTCCACAATGCGCGAAAACCCTAATACACGAGTTACCCCTCGAAAATAACATAAATTAATTAAACATTAATTACGCGAGGTGGTACCACAATACACGAATCGAGAGCTAAGAAGGGGCCAAATCCGCTATTCCCGCTTGATACGCGAGCACGTCTACGTTTCGCGAGGCCCAGGAGTAGCTCCGAAAAGAGAAGAAGACGGGCATACGCCTGCCTTCCCTCCCGCTTACCCTCCCTCCCTCCCTCCCACAGTCCCGCTCAAGCGCTCATAGCCGTGCGGAGTGACCAAACGTTTGTAGTGCCTGCCACTTTTCTCGCCATGCCACGCCAATATAAGAAGATAACACACAAAATGAAGGTGGAAGTGTTGGATCGCAAGAAAAAAGGAGAAGGAAACTGTGCAATAGGCTTGTCAGAGTAAACTGTTCGTACGATTTGGTCAGGGAGGGAGAAGTTGGAGAAACTCGTGAAGTCCTACGGTCCTAGTCCTAGCCCTAGCCTATCTACTACTAATTTTAAGGTAAGGTTTCATATTTTTATTCATTGTTCTTCTTATATATAAGATATAGACTGTACTGTACTGTAGAGCCAAAAATGTCGAAAATAGGCCATAATTGAGAGATGTCACCCAATCTAATTATTCCCATTTAAAGTTAGTTCCACAATACACGAATTCACAATACGCGATGCCTCCTGTCACCCCTATTCTCGCGAATTGGGGGTCCTGACTGTATATGATTAGTGCGGTAACACTTCGCCGGTGAACTGGAAACGTCTAGTGATTTTTAAAAATTAACTCGCCTTAAAATATAAGGTGTTAGGCTCCTCCAGTGGTTATCACTTGGCCGGAAGAGATCGTTCTAATTGCTGAAGAGATTCTTCTCCGGTGATGCAGCAGCTCGCCTGAGCCTGTGAATAATACCAAGGAGTCAATGTTGCATAGTGAGATGGAAATAGTACTTATTAGGCCTACTTAACTTGGGCAAAATTAGGATCTAGCCTTGTATTGTTTACTTTAAATAAACTAATTAGATAGAAGTACTTATTTAAGCTCTCGTTTCTATCGTAAATCCGATAGTTATGTTAATTACTGGTACCCGGGCCTGTCTCTAATATGGTATGACATCCTTATTATAATGTGACCAAGCCAAGAGTACCCGGCAATAATTTCCATTGATTCCATTATTGGAACCCTGGTTTGTCTTTATTAATGTATGACAAAGCTTAGGGTAACCGGTAAAATAATATCTTTCTCTTACTGGTACCCGGACTTGTTCTTGTCATAGTATGACACGGCTTTGAGTAACACAGCACCCATATGGTGGTCTCAATTTTTTCGGTACCCGGGCCTGTCATTGTAAAACTATGAACCATGTCATGGTACCCGGCATTGTAATATCACCCGTCAATTATTGTTACCCGGGCCTGACTGTATAATTGTTTAGACAAGGTCTAGGGTACCCGGGGCTTTCAAAAGAAAATATTGTAGAATAAGCCATTGTCTTAACAGTCGCCAGAGTACCCGGTAGACTGGCTTACTGGTGCCCGGGTCTTGTGTAACCGGCAACAGTCTATTTGTACCCGGGGCTCTCTTTATATTTGTTTTGGTATTATGATACCACCCGGGAATATTGTTACCCGGGTCTGACATCGTCTAGAGTGACCGGCAATGGTCTACTTGTATCCGGGATGTTTTGGCATTATGATACCACCCGGGGATATTGGTACCCGGGTCTGTCATCGTCCAGTATAGTCGGCAATAACCTACTTGTGCCCGGGTCTGTCATCGTCCAGAGTGACCGGCAATAACCTAATTGTACCCAGGGCTGTCATTATATTTGTTTTTTTGGCATTATGATGCCACCCGGGAATATTGGTCACCGGGACTGTTATCGTTTTAGCAGCCTCCAGAGTAACCTGCTATAGCCTTTATAGTATCACCCGGGAATACTGGTACCCGGGTCTGTCATAGTCTTGACAGTTTGTCAGAGTACCCGGCAAAAGTCTGCTGGTACCCGGCCGTGCTTGTGTTTATATTTGTATTGGGTTATAATACTACCCGGGAATATTAGTGCTCCTCATAAATCTTAACCTACACAGAGCAAAATAACAAGAGAACCCTTACATGGCATGGTCACTGTTGGTCCAGCTGATCTGTGTAAACATTCAAAGTTGAGTATGAAAACACATACTAGTAAACGTATGAAACGCACTTAAACATCACAAGTCTTAACAGTTGCCCGGGTAACTGGCCACAGCCTACATGTACCCGGGCCTGACTTTATATTTGTTATGGTATTACCGGTAATAGCCTGTTGGTACCCGGCCGGGTTTGACTTTATATTTGTTGTGGATTATAATACCACCCGGTATTATAATGCCCGGGTAGCCGGCCATAGACTACATGTACCCGGGCTTGACTTTATACTTGTTATGTTATTGTAATACCACCCGGGAATATTGGTGCCCGGGTTTGTCATAGATTTAACAGTCGGCCGGGAAACTGGTGATAGCCTACATGTACCCGGGCCTGACGTATACTTGTATGGTATTATAATATCCCCGCCCATCTGGGTACCCGGGACTGTCACCATACCCGGCAGTCCTGGTACCCGGGCCTTATTGAGATAAGGTCTAGGGTACCCGGGGACTTGAGAATTGTCAACACGCCATATTTTTGCACTCGTAAGGGTAGGCCTACTCGGGCACGAGTGATAATTGGCGATTATTATGTAACTTTGTACATGTTTCTTACATCGTTCTGGGATTGTAAGTCAGTCAGATATAATCAATCAAGATATTATTTGGGTACTCATTGGCTGTAGGTCTACTTGATACCCTTGAAAATAAAAACATACGAGTGCCTAAATAAGCTGTCCAATATAGGCTATTATTAGAATGTTGTAATTGAATTTAGCATCACAATATAAAACCATCAGCTGTAAGTATTTGATGGTTCTCACTGAAAATAATGCCCTACAAAATGTCTTGAAGGCAAATTGGGAGGTTTGACGTACCTCCCAACCTACCAAATAGGAAAACCTACTATTTGGTAGTAGTCTTGGAAAATCCAACGTCAAGGCTATTAACCTAATTGCAATGACGACTTGTCTATTTTGACTGCTATGTCGTCATTCCAACCGCGGTTAAAAAGAAAACGTCTAGAGTCTACTCCTTATCTTGCTCTAGGAGACGTTGTACATTAACCAAAACTACCACCGAAGGTGAAAAAAGCATTAGAAGAGAAGAAAAAGGGGTTTACCTTAGTTACCGCTCAAGGCCCATCCCGTGTTCCGTTATGCGCCGATCCCTGTCGAACGTGCGCATAAGCGACCCTCTCTTGTTATCACATCTCACGCTAGCAGAAGAACGCGGATGGGCAGGGGTCCGGAGTGAGGGAGGGTAATATGTACGTTGGATTTTCCAAGACTACTACCAAATAGTAGGTTTTCCTATTTGGTAGGTTGGGAGGTACGTCAAACCTCCCAATTTGTCAGTAGTCTTGGCAAATCCAACGTCAAGGCTGCATAACAAATAGGAGGAGGACATCCAAGCCCAACATACCAAAAAAACCAATGCATAAGACAAAAGTATGAATGACAAAGAAACACAAGGTAAACAAGAGAGTTTAATAAAGCGTGAAAAACTGAGGAGTAGCTAAAAAGAGCAGTTTTAACACGTGCCCGTCATTCATATTAATGCAAAATCATAGACTTGTCTTAAACCAAAAAGCACCGTACATAAAATCCCTTTTCTTCCAATTGAACAAAAACAAGGAACACAAACTGAAAACACCATTTTCAAAGAGGCAAAAACACTTATGTACTGTATACATATAACATAATCCCAAACTTGTAATCCAGTGTTACAAACCCGTACTCCCCCCCCCCCCCCCCCTTTTGCAAAGAAAACAAAGTAAAAGAAAGAGTGACAAGGGGGGAAGACCAGGCAACCTCGCAAGAGCTCTAGGAAACACGACGCCCGAGAGCTATCACAGGCCGAGGGGGTCTAACAATGGACATGGAGAGGTAGGAGGAGATGAAGGTATTGATAGACGACCACAAACCTGCCGAGGCGACGTCAGGCAACGAACGAGTCTGCAGGAACCGTAAGGAGGCAGCAAAGGACCGCACATCGTGCGCAGAACCCCGACAAGCAGGGTTACTGGCACGAATAACCCGACAAATGTGGCGTCCTATCTGTACCTTCGAAAGCCTCCCACCAGTCCGAGGAGACACCCACACAGCAGTCCCCGAAGACGGAGCCACAGACTCAACATAAGAGTGCAAGGCCTGCACCGGGCACAACACATGGTGAGTATGCCCACGTTTTAAAGCCTGGATGGTGAAAGGCTTGAAAACGTGGGTCTCTCTTTCATTCTTGGCAACAAAATGAGGGGAGGGGGCCAACATGACGACATTCAACGACGGGGAGAATCGCATGCATTCCTGGGACCGTGACATGGCAGCTAGTTCAGACACCCTATCCCCAGTGGCCAGAGCGACAAGGAAGAGAGTACGCTCCAGCAACTGAACCGGTGTAGTGTCCCGTGTATATGTGTGTGAAGCCAGAAGGTCCAGAGCACGCCCCAGATCCCACTGAGGAGGGATCTGGCGCGGAGGGGGCCGTTCCCGGAAGGCAGCCTTCATGAAGGAATCCAGCTCCTTCGGAGGAACGACCAGCCCAGTGACGGACTCAAAGACCTCCCGGATGGCAGACAAGTGGTTACGTATAGTGTTGACCTGAAAGCGACGTGTACGGAAGAGGTGAAACAAGTAGTGTAGGACGAGGGAAGGAGAGCTAACAGTCTGGCGAGAGTCCTGTATCCACCTAGTAAAAGACTTCCAGTGGGACTCGTAAGTCCCCCAAGTCGAAGTCGTCCATGAACGCTTCAGGAAGTCAGTCAGATCCCGTCCGTGGACCGGGAGCCACTGTGCCTCACGAACATCCACGATGCGAAGGCCAACGAGGTCCGTAGGTCGCCAACCTGGCTCAAGTGGAAGTGTGAGAGAGGGAGAGGGACCGGACTCGGGCACCACCGCTTCAACTGGGAGTACCAAGCCTGGGCCGGCCACAGAGGCGCTATGAGCCAGACTCTGCCGCGGTACAGCCGCAGCCGCGCGAGGACTTTGCACATCAACAGTGCGTCTGGTGGCGGAAATATGTATATCGACTGCCACCTGCTCCAGTCTTCCATGAAAGCGTCCGGACCCCCCTCCGGAGTACGAGTCCGGAGGGATAGGTATCGAGGCAACTTGCGCGTCTCCATTCGATGCGAACAAGTCGACCTCCGGAACACCCCAGGAAGCCGCTAGGTCGTCGAATACAGTCTGTTTCATTGCCCATTCTACAAGAACGCCCTGTCCTCGCGACAGGGCGTCCGCCCACAGGTTGGCAGACCCGGGCAGGTAGGAGGCGTGCAGGGAGATGTTGTGTCGGTTCGCGAGGAAGAACAACTTCTCGGAGATCCCCAACAGAGTCAAAGACCTGGAGGACCCCTGCTTTTGGATACAGTGGACAGCTGTCTGATTGTCCATCCTGAAGGCCACCGACAGGCCCCGAAGGGCCAGCGCGTGGTCCCGCAGAAAGAACAAGGGAACCAAGAGTTCGAGGGCATTGATGTGTAGGTGTGTGTGTCCCACCCATCTGCCGTGTTGTTGATGTCCCAGGTTGGATAGGTAACCCCACCCCACCTCGCTCGACGCATCTGTATCCACCCAGATCGTCGGCGGGGGGGGAGGTCCAAGGCACAGCCGCAGAGAGCGTGCCCCGAGCAACCCAGTGTCCTAAGTGTCTGTGAATGGAACGCGGGATCGGCATGAGCCGATCCATAGGGACCAACGGAAACACCCTGTTGCCCAAGAGGATTAGGCGGCGCAGCCTGAGCCTCCCTAAGGGAATGGTCAGAGCAGCCCAATTGAGGGAACCCACTAACGAGTCCCAGATCCTCCTCGTGAGGGAGACCGAGTGCAACACGGCGAAAACCTTCCTGCGAAGTTTCACCGCGTTTGGCTGACTCTGGGTAACCGTAGCGTTTGTCAGATCCCATTCGAGACCTACCCACGTCACGACACGCGACGGGGTCAGGCGGGACTTGGGAATGTTTATGTTGAACCCTAACTGTGTGATGTGTCGAACTACGGTGAGGGTGTCGCGAACGCAGTGTTCTAGGGTGTCTGAAACTATCAACCAATCGTCCAAGTAAAACAGGATCTGGAGGCCGCCCCTGAGGAGAGGATCCAGAGCCTGCTTCACCAGTTTCGAGAAGATCCGCGGCGCGATGTTGAGACCGAAGGGAAGCCTGTCGAACATGAACACGCGATCGGAAGTCCGAACGGCCAAGAATCGCTGGAAACGAGGATGGATAGGGACGTGCCAATACGCATCCTTGAGGTCCAGCGACACTACCCACGACAGAGACCGCAGGGCCAGTCGTACCTGGTGCACCGTCAGCATCCGAAATCGCGTGTTCACGATGTGCCCGTTGAGGGCCGACAGATCCACCACCGGTCGCATCGCGTCGCAGTCCTTCTTCGGTACCAGAAATACACGGGAGAGGAAAACCGGGTGACCGGCTTTCACCTCCTTGACGATTCCCTGCTCGTGCATGGATGTAATCACGGCGGCCACCTCTGAAGAGACAGGCCGGCTTCGTTGACAAGAGCTGAGTGGGGGTCTGGACTTCCATCTCCAGGTTAGACCCCTCCGTGCAATCTTTCGCCCCCACGTCCCTCGCGGCCAGCGAAGGGCGCAAGGGCGAAAACAACCTGTGGGAGCCCCCGAGATGAGGTGAGCGACCCGGTCGGCGAGGCGAGAAGGAGAACAGGGAGGAGACCGACCCGGAGAACCTACACATTTTTTGACGTGGAGGGTCCCCCGGTACGGTCCTTGCGGTCATAAGACCCTCGTTGACCACCCCTACCCCCCCCACCTCGTCGAAAAGGGCGGGACACCCCATCCCCTGTCCGTCGTGCGTCGGACCCCGTCGAAGTGCGGCCGGAAGTGGAAGGCTGGGCAGCCCCTTCTCGGCGGGGATGAAAGGGAGCAGGAGCAGAAGTGCGAGGCGGAACCGACGCTCTAGCCGGCAACTTCCCTTTCCTGCGCCCTTTCTTGGCAGCAGCAGCGGCACCAGCACTCCGAGGAGGACCGGCAGAAGGACGGGACTGCGAAGACCCTGGTCGCGACACAGCGCGTCTTTGCGTGTCGTAAGCAGGGTCCGCTGACAGAGAAGCGTAGCGTTCCCAAGCATCCTGCGCGAACAGCCCCGATGTATATAACTCAGAGTACAACAAACCCTGACGAATATCCAAAGGGGCCTTCCGGCAGAACGAGGACCTTACCGTTTGGCGTTGTCGAGTAGCCTCGCACAAAACCGCCTTCAGCTCGGGAACCAAAGACACCGCGAGCTGAAGGTGGATCCGCCTAACGTGGTCCAAACCCTCGCGAAGATCGCCAGGTGCAGTCGCCTCAATAAGTCGCAGGTGGTGAACAGAGGTCTGGAGGGAACCTAAAAAACAAGAAAATAAGTTCGCCACCCTCTGCCGCAAGGTAAAATCCCTGTCGACAGAGGACTTATCTGGGTGGGAAAAGAACGGGTTAGCAATAGCACAAATTTCAAGTTTGGGAGCGCTAATCCAGGACCAGAACTTGCCATCCAATCCGGCGACAGACACAAGAGGAGGCAAAAGCAGTGACGACTCTGGGGGAGGGACTGAAGATGATCTGTCGACGGAACGGTTAGCAAACTCTAAGGCCTCAGCAAACCAGGCCTCCAATGGGAGAGGATTATCAAGGACGACGGACAAGCCAGGCTTACCGTCGTCGCTCAAACCCGTCCCATAGGAGGACAGCCCCGTCAAAACAGCGAGGGACTGAACATCTTGAAGGATGTCCTGGCGGCTGAAGTCTGACCAGAGCTTAGTACGAGGAGCAGACGGGGGCTTGGGCTTAACCGAAAAGTACTGAAGGTCAGTCCTCGTCGGGTAAGCCCGAACCTCCACGTCGGCCACCTGACCATCCACCCTGATCGCCCTAAACTGCATTTTATCATTAAGCTGCACCGACCAGCCCAAAGGTAGGGCCCTCTTACCGGACGGTAAATCGGTAGCACGCTCCGGGTGGGAGGCCTGCACCCCCTTCCAAACAGCCAAGGAGCCATAGAGGAGAGGCATAGTCCTCGACGGGACCTTGGCCTTCTGGATGGGGGGCAAGCGCGGACCCTGCCCTAGCAGACGGAGGACCCCCGCATGGGAGACAGCAGGGGGAACCACCTGAGCCAGGGCAGGAGCAGTGCTAGCCGACGACCGGGCAGGAGGGGAAGCAGGGCGAGAGGGAATGTGGTCCACCGCAGAGGGGAGGGGGACCAAAGCAGGGGCAGGTTGGGTGAGGCGCTGGGGTTGTGTCACCGCCAAGAAGCGCGACAAGAGGGATTCCTGCATCGCCTCCAATCGCGCGTCGAAGTGTGACACAACCCACCCCTGCAGAGCCGAAAATCGATCCGAGAGAGGCGAACCCCCCGAAGATTGTTCGGCCCGCAGGGGCGAGCGTGAGCGAGAGCGAGACCCATGACATGAAACAGCAGCGTCGCGGCCCAAAGAAGGCGAGCGACGACTGCCGTGGCGTCCCAGAGGGTCTCGCCCCCGCTCACTAACGCCCGAGGGGGAAACATCATCCTCCCCCTCTCCCAGCGACACGTCAGCCCCCGAGAAAGGGGACCCCGAAACCTCGCTATACTCTACCGAGTCAAGCGGCGGGGTACCCACTCGGGGAGCCGGAAGCCGAAGATCAGGGATCGAAGAAGGAAGAGGAGTAGGATGACGGGAGTGGGAAGGCTGGCCGGGTGAAAGGAGGTCAGAAGGAGCCGCGGGGGGAAACAGAGCAAGGATCCCCGGGGCTGAAAGAACAGGGCGGCCCGACACCGAGGAGGAGGAGGGAGGAACCACCACCTTGGGACGAGACCGCGAAGGAAGAAGAGGCACAGAAGCAGGAGAAGTAGGAGGAGAAGCAACGACAACCCGGCGCTCCCCCCTGGACAGAGTAGGAGGAGGGAGCAGAGGGCCAGCTACATGATGGACATCCGCCCGCGTGGAGGACACATGAAGAGGACGCCTCATGTGCAGGGGAAGCGGGCGGAAAGTGGTAGAGCCCCGATCCGGAGAGGCCAGGGGAGGGCGTACAGGGGCAGAGACGCTAACCCTGGCCTCAGGGCGAGAACCATGACGAGGGCGACGGCCGGAGTCAAGGCCAGCAGGAGGACGAGGAGGGGCAGCAGAGGATGGACGACGAGGAGAGCGAGAGCGTGGACGGAGCTGAGGATCCTCCCGACGATGCGGCGACCGACCACGGGACCCAGGAAGAAGGGCCCGAGCAGGAAGAGGGCCAGGTAAACGGCCCCCAGACGGGTCAGGGATGCCCAGGGCCACACGGATCCGGTCATCCACAAAAGCCGGTGAGCGATGGCCCACAGATCGAATGTGGTGGGAGACCACCGCCCACACGGACTGAAGGGATGCCGAGGCCGCCGCTGCGTCAGAGGAACCAGGGCGATTGTCCACCACATCCACCAAGTCCATGCACGGACCACACAGCGCAGGGAGGTAGGCCGTAGAGGACACACATTGGGAGTGGCGGAGGCAGGACCGGTGGCACTCCAAACATGGGGAGCCACAGCCCTGGCGAAAGCAAGGCATCACAACCTGCAATGGAAGAACACACAGCATAAGCAGCACGGTGACGGAGTCAGCGAAGAGAATGTCCAATAAAAACCAGGGAATGAGCATGGGTAAACAAGAAGACACATGCAAACTGGAAGGCGTACTCACTCGAAACCGGGAACACTGAGGTAGGCGATGAGGGCGGGCGATGCTGAAAAGCACAAGCTGAACCTGCAAAGATGGAGAAAGTGTTAAACACCACTCAACACCTCACATGCAGGGCCCTAACACCATAAAGTGTAGACACCAATATAGTAAGAGGCAACAATATGACACAAAAAAGGGTCAACAGTGAAAGCCAACTATAACCGCAAATTTGCGGGCCAATGGAGGTAGATCCGTACCGACACAAACCTCCCACATCGTCACGCGACCCCCCAGCGACCTCCGCAAATTTGCGGGGAGCCGAAACGACCCAGAGGGCCGAATCGAGCACTCCGCAAATTTGCGGGACCTGCCAAGAGGGCCCGGTGCCGAACAAGCGAGAGGGGCGTCTAGGAAAACCAAAAAAGGCCCGCAAACAAGCGTCGACTCCGTATCTCCAAGCGACGATGACCGTGACCATCAAGCTGAGCAGTGTCTTCCTTGATAATGTCCTGACTCGACCGGTCAAGGGAGAGGCAAGGAAGGCACACCAGGGGAGAGGAGGCACATCCCCTGGGAACCACCCAACCCACAGAGATAGAGCAAAGCCCATGAGAAGAAGTGGCAGGTTGGGTGGTTTGGCACAACAGGGGCCCCCGTGGGGTACCCCAAGATTGGGCAAAAGTTATGAAAGGATGGAGGTGAAAACAGGAAGGGAACACAAAAAACCAGTAACGAAACTGGTGAGAAAAAGGGTGGCCTAGCCGCGAGTAGAGAATGTGTCAGGGGCGAAAAACTCTGTGGAGTGAGGGAGAGGCCCCCGTGGGGTACCTCTGGGTATCACGAACCACTAAGCGCCCAGGCCCTTGAGACACAGTGAAGGCTCGAAAGGGGGGACTCGGGAATAACGCTAGTTATGCGGCTGACACAAACACTACAAACAGCACCGCCACCACGAAATCTCAGATTGTGAACCAACTGTACACCTAGGCTATGAAAAAATGAGAACTCATAAGGGCATAGCAATTCCTGAATGATAAACAAGCTAGGCTAATTGAAGCTAAAAGCTAAACTATGCCCAGACTAACAGGAAAAAAGAATATGAAAAGAGAAAGAATGAAAACATATAGACGGGGAACGCCAAGCGCCCCCGTACCTTCGGTAGCTATTTCCACACGCGTCTCCATTAAACACACTGAGGAGCCCATTTAGGTGTGTCCTAGATCACGTAACATCTGTCTAGCAAAAAGAAGGCCAGAAAAGCCGAAACGAACCTAAAACAGGGTGAATTGAAGGAGCACAACAAAAGTGGACTTCAACAATGGCGACGCGTGAAAAAATGATAACAAGAGAGGGTCGCTTATGCGCACGTTCGACAGGGATCGGCGCATAACGGAACACGGGATGGGCCTTGAGCGGTAACTAAGGTAAACCCCTTTTTCTTCTCTTCTAATGCTTTTTTCACCTTCGGTGGTAGTTTTGGTTAATGTACAACGTCTCCTAGAGCAAGATAAGGAGTAGACTCTAGACGTTTTCTTTTTAACCGCGGTTGGAATGACGACATAGCAGTCAAAATAGACAAGTCGTCATTGCAATTAGGTTAATAGCCTTGACGTTGGATTTGCCAAGACTACTGACAAATATATGTGATGAGGCACTCTTGATTGATTAATGTAAAAGCAATAAGTATTCATTTGGGTACTCATTGGCTGTAGGTCTACTTGATACCCTTGAAAATAAAATAAAGGCGGCAGTACGTGTGGAGAGTGAGCAGAGCGAGTTCTTTGACCTGAATGTTGGTTTGAAACAGGGGTGTGTGATGTCTCTGTGGTTGTTTACTATATATATGGATGGAGTCATGAAAGAAATACTATCAAGAGCAGTGGATGTTGGTGTATTGCTGAAAAGGGAGGGAATTGAGTGGAAGCTACCTATGCTGCTGTTTGCGGATGATACAGTTCTGATGAGTGATAATGAATGGGAGTTGCAGGGTCTGGTAAATGAGTTTGGAACAGTGTGCGAAAAACGGAATTTGAAGGTAAATGCGGGGAAGAGCAAGGTTATGGTCTTCGAAAGGGGTGAAGTCACAGAGTGTGAGGTGAAGCTGAACGGTCAGGCTATGGAGATTGTCAACTGTTTTAAGTATCTGGGCAGTGTGTTGAGTAAAGATGGGACTATGGATGAAGAGGTGCGGGAGAGGGTACAACAGGGGAAGAGGGTTGTAGGAACGCTAAAAGCAGTAACAAGAAATAGGGTGGTCAGTATGGAAGTGAAGAAGTCCTTGCATGACAGTGTGGTAATCCCGACACTGACTTACGGAAGCGAAGCATGGACGTTGGTTGAGAGACTCAGACCAAGAGAGAGCAGTGGAAATGAATTACTTAAGGAGTGTGTGCGGAGTTACATGGAGGGATAGACAGACTAATGAGGAAGTAAGAAGGAGGTGTGGTGTGGAGGTAGATGTGCTGGAAAGTGTGAAAAGGAACAACTTGAGATGGTTCGGCCATATGGAACGTATGGAAAGCGAGAGAATGACTAAGAGGGTGTACGAGAGCGAGGTGGAGGGACAGAGAGGGAGAGGTAGACCGAATGAGAGGTGGAAGGATGGAGTGAGGAAGTACATGAACGAAGGCGGTGCTGGTTGGGGGGGAGGGGCGTCGACTGACTGGGGACAGAGGTGCATGGGGCGGTTCGTTCGTGGCCACCCCTTCGGGGATCACGGTGTCAGGCAATAGATAGATAGATAGAATAAGTATTTATCTTCACATAGAAAACTTTGGGAGTTAATACTGAAGGTATTGTGGTTGATATGGTGTCAAGCATTGAATAAAAATAGGTAAAAAAAAAAATCGAAATTAGGATTTGGGAATTTAGTTTTTTAATAAAAATTTAACAATGGTAAGACAAGTAACCCCTGGCTAGCGCACAACCTTGGGGGGTACATGTAAAGAATTAAAGATCTATGAATTTGACACTAACATAGAATTCAACACTTATGGGAATTAATATCAAGCTTCAATGTTAAAACACACTTTCACAGAAAAAAGACACTGCAGCTAATGAGCCGAGGCTCGCATGATAGAAAAAACAAGAAAAAAACAAAAAAACAAAAACACACTTAAGAAAAAGCGAAAGTGGCGTCCTTGAAAAGCACGATCGTAGACCAGCCCAGAACTGAGTCCTTACTTATGCAGGTTTACAAGTGAAAATAGTTAAAATAAATACATAACTAAATGCATATGCAACTCAATTTGCAATTAGACTCACTAGGGACTAGAAACTGATGCGTTTAAGAGGGGCTATGTAAAACTGACAGGGAGGTAAGGAAAAAACGTCCTATCTGGCTGGACGACGATCGAGAGAGAACGCACCTGAGAGGTGGGATAGCAGGCAAGGTATGGGAAACAGAGGAAGATCAGAATGCGTGCAGGCGCGGTGTTCAAACTGTATTAATTCTTTTCTTTTTTATTTTCTACTTTTCAGTGGCTCCGTCCCAATGACGTACCTTATGACGTACCTTAGGTGGTACCCCACCCCCTAAGATGATCTTGGTTCTCGACCGTCGTGATCGAGGTTAACCCGGGCTCTGAGGAGCCCGGAACGAGGCCATAATATCATAGGCTCTTACGTCATTGACGTAAGGAGCCACCAATAAATGAAGATGTATGAGGAATCGCGAAGTGCGGTGAGGGTGAAGGGTGTACTGAGTGATGAGTTCGCAATCCTTGTTGGAGTTCATCAGGGTTCAGTGTTAAGCCCCCTCCTCTTTATTATGGTCCTGGAGGCACTGTCTAGAGTTTTTAGAGGCGGACTCCCGTTGGAATGTTTTATGCAGCCGATTTAGTCCTAATAGCTGACAATATGCAAGATGCTGAGGCCAAATTCAGAAGATGCAGAGAGGGCATGGCGAGCAAGGGTTTAAGAGTCAACATTAACAAAATCAAGGTTATGCATTGTAGATTGAGACGAGGCAATGTGGAAAAGAGCGGTGCATACCCATGTGCAGTGTGTGGAAAGGGTGTGGGCACTAACTCGATTCAATGTAGTATCTGTCGATGCTGGGTGCACCATGGGAGTAAACGCTGTAGTAGAATAAAAGGACCCCTGCCGTAGGATAAGTCAGAAATAGATAAATTTAAGTGCGTAGTGTGCAAAGGCGAGCTTGTGTTAAGTGATGATCTTGTGGCTGTGAATTTTGGAAATGAGTCATTGGAGCTGATGGACATGTTTTGTTACCTAGGAGATACCATCTCTGCCGGTGGTGGGGCCGAGGCTGCCACTGTCGCTAGAATTAGATGTGGCTGGGGAAAGTTCAGAAAACTGCTGCCAATTCTGACCATGAAAAGAATGCCTCTCCCCCTGAAGGGAAAGGTGTATGCCTCATGCAATGACGTATGCCTCAGAAACATGGGCCGTTAAAGTAGAGGATGTCAACAGAATTGAACGTAATGAGATGAGAATAGTGAGATGGATGTGGGGTCAGGCTGCAGGATAGAATAACAAATGATAAGCTGAGGAGACGTTTAGGTATAAAGAGTATTAGCGAGGTGATGCGTACAAGTAGACTGGGATGGTATGGACATGTGGAGAGAATGGATGAACCAAATTGGGTGAAAAAGTGCAGGTCTGTGATTGTGGAGGGAGCTGCACCAAGGGGTGGACCGAGGAAGACCTGGGATCGGACTATACTTGCCGATCTCAAATCCCAAAACTTGACAAGTGAAGCAGCCCTTAACAGGGTTGCCTGGAACGCCGCCATTAGAACAAGAGACTGAAACTGCACGTATGTGTGGAGCACTCAGTCTTAAAATTTTATGTATTTAGGGAAGGTGTACAGTAGGGTAGTGGTTGAGAGAGTGAAAGCGAGAACGGAGAAATGGATAGGTGACGAGCAGGGCGGTTTTAGGAAGAGAAGAGGATGTGCAGATCAGATTTTTTTACCCTGAAATGTGTTATGGAGAAATATCTGGAGTAGCAACAAAAGCTGTACAGTATGTTGCCTTTATGGACTTGGAGAAGGTCTATGACAGAGTGGATAGAGAATATATGTGGAAAGTACTTAGAATATACGGAGTAGATGGTAAGTTGCTGAAAGCAGTGAAGAGCATGTATGAGGGTGCAAAGGCGGCAGTACATGTAGAGAATGAGCAGAGCGAGTTCTTTGAACTGAATGTTGGGTTGTAATAGGGGTGTGTGATGTCCCTGTGGTTGTTTAATGTATATTTCTCAGAAATCTCCATCTTCGGAGACATCTTAGGAGATTTCAACATTCACCACCGCCAATGGCTCTCCTCTCACACTACTGACCCATCTGATGAACAAGCCTACGTCTTTTCTATCCTAAATGACCTAGAGCAGTTAGTTCAGCAACCCACCCGTATCGCCTCAGAGATCAGCCCAACATTCTTGACTTGTTTCTAACTTCTAACCCTTCTTCTTATACTGTCGATCTTTTCTCTCCTTTGGGCTCCTCCGACCATAAACTTATCTGTCACCTGTCCTATCTCTCCAGTACGGCCACCCGGTCCTCCTAGCCGGCGGCGCTTGTGGCACTTTGGCACTGCCGACTGGGAGGCTCTCCGGCAGTACTTCTTTGATTTCCCATGGAATTATTTATGCTTCCGTGGCCGGGGACCCTCGGAGAGTGCTGAACGCATTACCGAGGCAATCCTATCGGGCATGGAAGCATACATTCCATTCTCTTCCTCTCAGACTAATGCTAAAAAAATCTTGGTTTACTCACGCCTGTTCTACTGCTGTCCGCAATAAGGAGGAAGCATTCAAACGGTACCGACGCCTTAAAACTCAAGACTCTCATTCTTCCTATGTTTCTGCCCGGAATCAAGCCAAATCTGTTCTTCGACTTGCCAAACACTCTTTCATCAATAATAATTGCAGTGAACTATCCAACTCTAGCTCTTCCCAAGCTTTCTGGCATCTAGCCAAAAACCTCTCCAACAATTTCTCTTCCTCATCTTTCCCTCCCCTTTTCCACTCTGATGGCACAACCATCACTTCTTCCTCTGACAAAGCTAAACTCTTCACTCAAACCTTTGCTAGAAACTCCACCTTGGATGATTCCGGTGCTATTCCTCCCTCTCCCCCCTCCTCTCTCATACTTATGCCAAATATCCTAATCTCTTCTAAAGATGTACTTTCTACCCTCTCTGGGCTTAATACTAAGAAGGCGTATGGTCCGGACGGTGTTCCTCCTGTTGTACTCAAAAACTGTGCTTCCGTGCTGACTCCCTGCCTAGGCAAACTCTTTCGTCTCTGTCTATCCTCTAACGTCTTCCCTTCATGCTGGAAGTTTGCTCTCATTCAACCTGTCCCAAAGAAGGGTGACCGCTCTCAACCCTCTAACTATCGTCCAATTGCTCTCATCTCTTGTATTTCTAAAGTTTTTGAAACTATTCTTGCTTCCAAATTTCTTAAGCATTTCTCTTCTCATAATCTGCTCTCAGATCGCCAGTATGGCTTCCTTAACCCTCGTCTAGCGGGCCCTCTGTGGCCGTTTTGGGCCTTTTCAGGCCATTCTGACTGCTATATCAACCATCAGTATGAAAGGAACTGTATTGCGCCGAAAACTAGGTGGAAATCGCTACACAATGACGCAACATACAGCTACGTAGCACTCGTGGAGCACTGACAGTGTTACCTCGAAGATGGAAGTTTAGCTGATTTTGCTACATTGCTCACTTTTAGCGAACTATTGGTTACACTGTGATCCTCTCGCGCGGTGGGGGAACTGGAGTTAGTGTGGGCCGGGAGGCCACAGATGTCGGACGTATGGATCATTACTATCCCACCCATTTTCACTCTATTTCCACCCTTTTTTCACCCGTTTTTTGCCAGTTTTTTCAACTCGACTTATGTGGTGTGCCGCTTTTTAAGGGTTAAGGGT
Organism: Lithodes maja; assembly: GCA_037953745.1. NCBI lineage: Eukaryota > Metazoa > Arthropoda > Malacostraca > Decapoda > Lithodidae > Lithodes > Lithodes maja. The sequence goes on from JBAKBP010002959.1 coordinate 151,817, forward strand.
CGCTCTACTGGTGATCTTCTTTCTTATCTTACTAGCTCTTGGTCATCCTCCTTTCGGGACTTCGGTGAGACTTTTTCTATTGCACTAGACATATCGAAAGCCCTCGATAGAGTCTGGCACAAATCTTTAATTTCTAAACTACAGTGGAGCCCCCATCTTCGCTACACCGGTCTTCGTTGATTCAATTCTCGCACCACACCAAATATTCCCCATTTCAATTCTCGCGCCAAAAGCCTCATTCCTCGCATCAAAATCCCAGCCGAAACCCGAAAAAATAGCAAAAATAACGAAAAACTCAACATAAAACTAGAAAACAAACAAAAACAATAATTTTGTTTTAACAAAATGAAAGAATCTGCCAGTAGCTTGCCGTTTAGAGAGACCGAGTGAATCCGAGATCCGATCATCAAATGCGCAAGATGCCGCCATCTTTGTATGACGTCATCACTAAGCAGACGCTTGCAGTTTAGCTAGTATCTGTGTTGACAAAACAACCGTTTGCAAGCCTTTTTGTGCCTGAACCCCTTATCTCTCGCGTTTATTATAACCTCTAGTACATCTAGTAATAAGGATGGTTGGCCTGATGGTAGCAATGAAGGAATTTCATGCTCAAAACACAAAGCAAAGACCAGTCCATGTCGGACAAAAGCGATTGAAATGCCTAGCCTAGACGATGTTAGCCTACGCTAGGCTAAATATGACAATGATTTATAATAAAACCTGTGTGGTAAGTAATCTTCTCATAATACGTATTTATACGTCTTTTCCTCATAATATGTATTTATTGGATGTATTTGGGGCGAAATGGGTACTTGAGGGGTGGCTGGACGAATTTAGAACCTAGGCCTAGGCTAGGCCTAAAACTTTTCGCATGATAGAAACAATGCCCCAATCTACAGTATTTATGGTTAGGACTGTCATTTAGCCATGTCTACATTATTATTTACAATGCATAAGATTTAGGCCTAGGCTACTTGATGTAGCCTAGACAAAAACATGTTTTCATAGCCTAACACTGGGAAAAAGTGCGGTAATTGTTTAGATATTGTTTTTTTGTCTTTTCTAGTTATTAACCTAACAAGTGCGCATGGGGGTAATTGAAAACGTCCCCCTGTGCTGACGTATTTGAGGTGTTTCCGTCACTAAAATATTCATTGTACCATTAATAGCATTAATAATTATCCATATGCGCCTATTATGGGTTGATTATAAAGGTATTAACCTGAAACAACAATAAAACGAGTGAAAACAGCGTTTGGATGGTCAAAATCGGAGATATAGCCCGCGAGTTGTATAATGTATGGGTGAGGCAAACTGCTTTCCCGCCAATTTCCCCCAAGGCCACTGAGACACAGTCGATCGATACTCTCTCTCTTGCACTCGCTTGCCATCAGTGATGACAACACCCTGCTTGCAACTCGCTAATGTTAGCACGAAAATATACCTCAGAATAAGGGAATAATAGGGAAAATAGGTGATAACTGAAGGAGAGGAGGAAAGTGGGGAAGGAGGGGAGGTAGAGGACTGAGATTTTGCATGGCCCAGGGGCCAAAAAAAAAAAAAAAAAAAAAAAATTCGATGTCAAAAGTTGATTTTTTATTTTACTTACTCTCAAGAGTCTTCCCGCAGTCCGCCGGGGGAACTCTTAAGAGTCTCCCCGCAGCTCCCGGGTTAAAAACTTATTCTAGGCCTATGGTGTATTATATGATACAGTATAATGCATAAAATTTAATTTGTGTACAATAAAACATGTTTTCATAGGCAAAAAATAGAAAAAGACGCAAATTTTGGCATGAGCACGGAACCGATTGAATTTTCCCCATAAGAACAGTGCCCCGATCTTGGCTGTTTCAATCCTAGCTCTATTTCTGCGGAACCGATTAGCAGCTAGGATGGGGGCTCCACTGTACCCTCCTTCGGTTTCTATCCCTCCATCTGTGCCCTTTGTCTCTAATTTCCTTTCCGGCCGTTCCATAGCTGCGGTTGTGGATGGCCAGTGCTCACTTCCTCACCATATAAACTCCGGTGTTCCTCAGGGCTCTGTCCTATCTCCTATTATCTTCTAATTTTTATAAATGATCTTCTCAACTGTACCTCAATTCCCATCCATTCATACGCAGATGACTCAACCTTACACTACTCTATTAGTTTTTCAGAACACCCAAGCCAGCAATTCCTCAACGACAAACGGAATGAAGCCATAGAACACTTAAATTCTGATCTAACTACTATCTCCAATTAGGGCAGAGAAAACCTTGTTACCTTTAATGCTTCCAAAACCCAATTTCTCCATTTATTTACCCGTCAGGAACTCCCAGCGGACTTTGCCTTATTCTTCAACAATACAAAAATCAATCCTTCATCTTCTCTCAATATTCTTGGTGTCTCTTTTTCTTCTGCTCTCAGTTGGAAGCACCATATTACCAGTCTTGCTAAGGCAGCCTCCCAGAAGCTGGGTGTGCTCAACCGCCTTAGGGGGTTCTTTACCCCTGCACAGCTCCTTGCTCTGTACAGGGGCATACTGCATCCTTGTATTGAGTATTGTTCACATGTGTGGGGAGGTTCCTCTCACACCGCACTCCTAGACAAAGTTGAAAGGAAGGCCTTTCGTATCATTAACTCCTGTCCACTCACCAACTCTGCAATCTCTCTCTCTCCGCCGCAATGTTGCATCTCTCGCTATTCTGTCGCTGCTGTAGTGATCAGTGCTCCTCAGAGCTTTCCCAGTGTATACCACCTCCTTTACGTAGGGCACGTGGTACCCGTCTTGCAACGCAGTCCCACCCCTACTCTGTGTAACTCTCCAACCCAAGAGTGAAACGTTACTCTCAAACTTTCTTCCATTCAACAGCTGAGCTCTGGAACTCTCTCTCCCAGAATCAGTCTTTCCCTCTTCCTATGACTTAAATTGCTTCAAACTCCGTGTGTCCAGGCATTTTGGCTCGAACGTCCCTTGATTTTGGCCCCGTCACTCTTTCAACTATTGGGGAGGCACTCGCTATAGGCAGTTATGCCTTTTGTCTCCCTCACTCACATAGGAAAAACAAAAAATGGATGGAGTCATGAAATAAATAAAAGGAAGAGCAGTGGATGTTGGTGTATCGCTGATAAGGGAGGGAAACAAGTGGAAGCTACCTGTATTGCTGTTTACTATTGATACAGTTCTAATGAGCGATAATGAATGGGAGTTGCAGAGTCTGGTAAATATGTTTGTAACAGTGTGTGAACAACGGAATCTGAAGGTAAATGCGGGGAAGAGCAAGGTTATGGTGTTCGAAAGGGGTGAAGCAACAGAGTGTGAGGTGAAGTTGAACGGTCAGGCTATGGAGATTGTCAGCTCATTTAAGTATCTGGGCAGCGTGCCGAGTAAAGATGGGAGTATGGAAGAAGAAGTGCGGGAGAGGGTGCAACAGGGGAAGAGGGTTGTAGGAACGCTGAAAGTAGTAACAAGAAATAGGGTGGTCAGCATGAAAGTGAAGAAGTCCTTGCATGACAGTGTGGTAATCCCGACACTGACTTACGGAAGTGAAGCATGGACGTTGGTGGAGAAACTCAGACCAAGAGTGAGAGGGGTGGAAATAAGTTACAGTCGAACCTCGCATGAGCGGACTAATAGGGTCCGCACATTGAAAAAGTCTGTACATTGAAAATCAAGTAAAAATACGATGAATTTTAACATGTACTAACCAAAACTGTAAAAAATAAATGACTTAATAATACATGTATAAGACTGTCTAAAAACATGTTTTCCTTACCTTAATATCTATTGAAGTATTTACACTATAAAATAAATTACTTAATGATATAATACTGTAAACAAACTGATGTTTTCGGCGGTAAAATGCTGCCGCGTCACCCGCCTGACCCGCCACCTACCGGACAACTAGCGGTCTTTTGCCCGATTTGTCCGGACTTTAGGGCGCTTGTCCGATCTTGATTTTTTGTCCGTACAAACCGAAGTCCGTTCACCAGGGGTCCGCTCATGCGAGGTTCGACTGTACTTGAGAAGTGCGTGCAGAGTTACATGGAGGGATAGACAGACGAATGAGGAAATAAGAAGGAGGTGTGGTGTGGAGGTAGATGTGCTGAAAAGTGTGAAAAGGAACACCTTGAGATGGTTCGGCCATATGGAATGTATGGGAAGCAAGAGAATGACTAAGAGGGTGTACGAGAGCGAGGTGGAAGGACAGAGAGGGAGAGGTAAACCGAAAGAGAGGTGGAAGGATGGAGTGAAGAAGAATATGGATGAAGGTGGTGCTGGTTGGGAGGAGGGGTGTCGACTGACTGGGGACAGAGGTGCATGGGGGCGTTTAGTTCGTGGCCACCCCTTCGGGGATCACAGCGTCAGGCAATAGATAAATAGATAGATATTTTTCTTCCATTTCACTTCTTGTTTCCCCTTCTCTGTGCTGACTCCCCCTTGTCACATGCTAGGCCTGTTTGCATAAACTGGCTGCTGATAGAAGCTTGATAACATTGTTGTTTTTCAGTTGACAGTGTTTGGGTTGACTGCAGAAGATGTTGGGTCATGTTCTGGACAGCTGAGTGGGGTCCAACTGAAGCAAGTGGCGGCAGCTGTAGAGAAGCAGCTGGAGAAGGAATGGACAAAGATATTATCATTCATTGATCCAGTGGGTGGGTTATATTCAACTTTACCATTTCAACTTCAATTGTGATTAATGTCTTCATTTTCTTTCTTAATGTGTAAAATTTTGCCAGTGAAACTGATGGATAGAAAAAAAGCTTTTATGTACTTTTGGTTATGAATGCTCCAATAGTTTTCATATAATTTTCATATGTTTTCTAATATAGTTTTCATATACCCCCAGGGGGTAAGGGGGCCTTCATCTAATGGTGGAGGAAGAAAAGAATATGCCTCACGCATCCTACTGCGTGTCGTACAAGGCGACTAATAGGGGGGATGACGATAGACTTGTTGACCAACAGCCATTACTATGCAATAAAGTCATTATCTTGGCACTGTCTTGGTATGGCACTGCCGAGGCTGGTGGAGTGCGGATAGGTGCCACAGGGGACTGAGTCTTAACTAGGCGCTGTTTGGCACCACACCTGCGTCAGCAACAGTGTTTGCATGTTGGAACAGTGTTGGGGCAGGACTTTATTGTTCTATTGTCCAAATTGCCTAATATACAGTAGAGTCTTGTTATGGTGCTGTCTTTTTGTAACACTGTTAAGGCTGGTGTGGTTGCAGATACTGCAGGTGCAAGTGCTGCAGGGGGACTCTGTTGAGTCTTGCTGAGGCACGGTTAGCACTATACCAACATCAGCCACAGTGATGACTTGGTGGGGAAGTGCTGTGGTGGGACTTTATTGTACTACAGTACACTCCAACTACTGAAAGGCAACCCCGTCTGAGCCGTTACAATGCATGTACAGTAATGGAAAAATTACGCTAAACCATTGTATGTATGTATTGTATGTACAGTATACAGTAATATAGCATCTACAAGAAAAGTTCTTCTGAATAAAGAGAAAGCTGCTTGTGGGTCTTGAATAGCCTTTTGATAGGTTGCTTAGTGAGGTAAGGGTGTGTTCACACCAACCCCGGAACCAGACATATTCTGACGCAAATTGTTCGATCAGTTACATCAGAAAAAAAATGACATGAACAAGCCTTTCACACTGTCACACCAGGTTATATCAGACTATAATCTGGTATGGCAGTTTGAACGGCTGACCCAAAATGTGAGGTAATGTAACGTGTTCTTCCATCTCGTTATTTTTCTGATGTAACCGATCGAACAGTTTGCATCAGAATATGTCTTGATTACGGGATTGGTGTGAACAAACCCTAAAAGTGTGTGCACTGATGAAGGTTGGAGGAGTAGCTTTTTAAGGGGCTTATCTATCAATCTATCTTTTGCCAGACACCCTAATCCCTGACGGGGTAGCCACGAACAAACCTTTTCCAGGCCTCCCCGTCACCCGACAACACTCGTCCCTCCTCCCAGCCCATCTCCCTCTCTCCCTCATACATTTCTCTATTCCATCCCTCCACCTGATACTCGGTCTACCCCTCCCTCTAACCCCTTCCACCTCACTCTCGTACACCCTCTGCCATCCGCATGCTCTATTCGCTCCATGTCACCATACCACCACAATACATTTCTCCTGACATTCTCCACAACATCCATCTGAATGCCACATCTCTAACGTACTTTCTGGTTCGTCAGTCTGCATAACTCCACAAGCTCCTCTTACATAACTCCACAAGCTCCTCTTACATAACTCCACAAGCTCCTCTTACATAACTCCACAAGCTCCTCTTACATAACTCCACAAGCTCCTCTTACATAACTCCACAAGCTCCTCTTACATAACTCCACAAGCTCCTCTTACATAACTCCACAAGCTCCTCTTACATAACTCCACAAGCTCCTCTTACATAACTCCACAAGCTCCTCTTACATAACTCCACAAGCTCCTCTTACATAACTCCACAAGCTCCTCTTACATAACTCCACAAGCTCCTCTTACATAACTCCACAAGCTCCTCTTACATAACTCCACAAGCTCCTCTTACATAACTCCACAAGCTCCTCTTACATAACTCCACAAGCTCCTCTTACATAACTCCACAAGCTCCTCTTACATAACTCCACAAGCTCCTCTTACATAACTCCACAAGCTCCTCTTACATAACTCCACAAGCTCCTCTTACATAACTCCACAAGCTCCTCTTACATAACTCCACAAGCTCCTCTTACATAACTCCACAAGCTCCTCTTACATAACTCCACAAGCTCCTCTTACATAACTCCACAAGCTCCTCTTACATAACTCCACAAGCTCCTCTTACATAACTCCACAAGCTCCTCTTACATAACTCCACAAGCTCCTCTTACATAACTCCACAAGCTCCTCTTACATAACTCCACAAGCTCCTCTTACATAACTCCACAAGCTCCTCTTACATAACTCCACAAGCTCCTCTTACATAACTCCACAAGCTCCTCTTACATAACTCCACAAGCTCCTCTTACATAACTCCACAAGCTCCTCTTACATAACTCCACAAGCTCCTCTTACATAACTCCACAAGCTCCTCTTACATAACTCCACAAGCTCCTCTTACATAACTCCACAAGCTCCTCTTACATAACTCCACAAGCTCCTCTTACATAACTCCACAAGCTCCTCTTACATAACTCCACAAGCTCCTCTTACATAACTCCACAAGCTCCTCTTACATAACTCCACAAGCTCCTCTTACATAACTCCACAAGCTCCTCTTACATAACTCCACAAGCTCCTCTTACATAACTCCACAAGCTCCTCTTACATAACTCCACAAGCTCCTCTTACATAACTCCACAAGCTCCTCTTACATAACTCCACAAGCTCCTCTTACATAACTCCACAAGCTCCTCTTACATAACTCCACAAGCTCCTCTTACATAACTCCACAAGCTCCTCTTACATAACTCCACAAGCTCCTCTTACATAACTCCACAAGCTCCTCTTACATAACTCCACAAGCTCCTCTTACATAACTCCACAAGCTCCTCTTACATAACTCCACAAGCTCCTCTTACATAACTCCACAAGCTCCTCTTACATAACTCCACAAGCTCCTCTTACATAACTCCACAAGCTCCTCTTACATAACTCCACAAGCTCCTCTTACATAACTCCACAAGCTCCTCTTACATAACTCCACAAGCTCCTCTTACATAACTCCACAAGCTCCTCTTACATAACTCCACAAGCTCCTCTTACATAACTCCACAAGCTCCTCTTACATAACTCCACAAGCTCCTCTTACATAACTCCACAAGCTCCTCTTACATAACTCCACAAGCTCCTCTTACATAACTCCACAAGCTCCTCTTACATAACTCCACAAGCTCCTCTTACATAACTCCACAAGCTCCTCTTACATAACTCCACAAGCTCCTCTTACATAACTCCACAAGCTCCTCTTACATAACTCCACAAGCTCCTCTTACATAACTCCACAAGCTCCTCTTACATAACTCCACAAGCTCCTCTTACATAACTCCACAAGCTCCTCTTACATAACTCCACAAGCTCCTCTTACATAACTCCACAAGCTCCTCTTACATAACTCCACAAGCTCCTCTTACATAACTCCACAAGCTCCTCTTACATAACTCCACAAGCTCCTCTTACATAACTCCACAAGCTCCTCTTACATAACTCCACAAGCTCCTCTTACATAACTCCACAAGCTCCTCTTACATAACTCCACAAGCTCCTCTTACATAACTCCACAAGCTCCTCTTACATAACTCCACAAGCTCCTCTTACATAACTCCACAAGCTCCTCTTACATAACTCCACAAGCTCCTCTTACATAACTCCACAAGCTCCTCTTACATAACTCCACAAGCTCCTCTTACATAACTCCACAAGCTCCTCTTACATAACTCCACAAGCTCCTCTTACATAACTCCACAAGCTCCTCTTACATAACTCCACAAGCTCCTCTTACATAACTCCACAAGCTCCTCTTACATAACTCCACAAGCTCCTCTTACATAACTCCACAAGCTCCTCTTACATAACTCCACAAGCTCCTCTTACATAACTCCACAAGCTCCTCTTACATAACTCCACAAGCTCCTCTTACATAACTCCACAAGCTCCTCTTACATAACTCCACAAGCTCCTCTTACATAACTCCACAAGCTCCTCTTACATAACTCCACAAGCTCCTCTTACATAACTCCACAAGCTCCTCTTACATAACTCCACAAGCTCCTCTTACATAACTCCACAAGCTCCTCTTACATAACTCCACAAGCTCCTCTTACATAACTCCACAAGCTCCTCTTACATAACTCCACAAGCTCCTCTTACATAACTCCACAAGCTCCTCTTACATAACTCCACAAGCTCCTCTTACATAACTCCACAAGCTCCTCTTACATAACTCCACAAGCTCCTCTTACATAACTCCACAAGCTCCTCTTACATAACTCCACAAGCTCCTCTTACATAACTCCACAAGCTCCTCTTACATAACTCCACAAGCTCCTCTTACATAACTCCACAAGCTCCTCTTACATAACTCCACAAGCTCCTCTTACATAACTCCACAAGCTCCTCTTACATAACTCCACAAGCTCCTCTTACATAACTCCACAAGCTCCTCTTACATAACTCCACAAGCTCCTCTTACATAACTCCACAAGCTCCTCTTACATAACTCCACAAGCTCCTCTTACATAACTCCACAAGCTCCTCTTACATAACTCCACAAGCTCCTCTTACATAACTCCACAAGCTCCTCTTACATAACTCCACAAGCTCCTCTTACATAACTCCACAAGCTCCTCTTACATAACTCCACAAGCTCCTCTTACATAACTCCACAAGCTCCTCTTACATAACTCCACAAGCTCCTCTTACATAACTCCACAAGCTCCTCTTACATAACTCCACAAGCTCCTCTTACATAACTCCACAAGCTCCTCTTACATAACTCCACAAGCTCCTCTTACATAACTCCACAAGCTCCTCTTACATAACTCCACAAGCTCCTCTTACATAACTCCACAAGCTCCTCTTACATAACTCCACAAGCTCCTCTTACATAACTCCACAAGCTCCTCTTACATAACTCCACAAGCTCCTCTTACATAACTCCACAAGCTCCTCTTACATAACTCCACAAGCTCCTCTTACATAACTCCACAAGCTCCTCTTACATAACTCCACAAGCTCCTCTTACATAACTCCACAAGCTCCTCTTACATAACTCCACAAGCTCCTCTTACATAACTCCACAAGCTCCTCTTACATAACTCCACAAGCTCCTCTTACATAACTCCACAAGCTCCTCTTACATAACTCCACAAGCTCCTCTTACATAACTCCACAAGCTCCTCTTACATAACTCCACAAGCTCCTCTTACATAACTCCACAAGCTCCTCTTACATAACTCCACAAGCTCCTCTTACATAACTCCACAAGCTCCTCTTACATAACTCCACAAGCTCCTCTTACATAACTCCACAAGCTCCTCTTACATAACTCCACAAGCTCCTCTTACATAACTCCACAAGCTCCTCTTACATAACTCCACAAGCTCCTCTTACATAACTCCACAAGCTCCTCTTACATAACTCCACAAGCTCCTCTTACATAACTCCACAAGCTCCTCTTACATAACTCCACAAGCTCCTCTTACATAACTCCACAAGCTCCTCTTACATAACTCCACAAGCTCCTCTTACATAACTCCACAAGCTCCTCTTACATAACTCCACAAGCTCCTCTTACATAACTCCACAAGCTCCTCTTACATAACTCCACAAGCTCCTCTTACATAACTCCACAAGCTCCTCTTACATAACTCCACAAGCTCCTCTTACATAACTCCACAAGCTCCTCTTACATAACTCCACAAGCTCCTCTTACATAACTCCACAAGCTCCTCTTACATAACTCCACAAGCTCCTCTTACATAACTCCACAAGCTCCTCTTACATAACTCCACAAGCTCCTCTTACATAACTCCACAAGCTCCTCTTACATAACTCCACAAGCTCCTCTTACATAACTCCACAAGCTCCTCTTACATAACTCCACAAGCTCCTCTTACATAACTCCACAAGCTCCTCTTACATAACTCCACAAGCTCCTCTTACATAACTCCACAAGCTCCTCTTACATAACTCCACAAGCTCCTCTTACATAACACGCACAAGCTCCGCGGGATGCCGTGGCCATGTTCAGAAGATGGAAAGAGGGCATGGCTAGTAAAGGATTAAGAGTTACTATATAATGTATATAACAAGGGTTTTACACAGTGAATTAAGAGTTACTATATAATGTATATAACAAGGGTTTTACACAGTGAATTAAGAGTTACTATATAATGTATATAACAAGGGTTTTACACAGTGAATTAAGAGTTACTATATAATGTATATAACAAGGGTTTTACACAGTGAATTAAGAGTTACTATATAATGTATATAACAAGGGTTTTACACAGTGAATTAAGAGTTACTATATAATGTATATAACAAGGGTTTTACACAGTGAATTAAGAGTTACTATATAATGTATATAACAAGGGTTTTACACAGTGAATTAAGAGTTACTATATAATGTATATAACAAGGGTTTTACACAGTGAATTAAGAGTTACTATATAATGTATATAACAAGGGTTTTACACAGTGAATTAAGAGTTACTATATAATGTATATAACAAGGGTTTTACACAGTGAATTAAGAGTTACTATATAATGTATATAACAAGGGTTTTACACAGTGAATTAAGAGTTACTATATAATGTATATAACAAGGGTTTTACACAGTGAATTAGGGCTAGGAAAGGTAGAAAAAAGTGGGGTATACCCATGCGTAGTATGCACAAAATGGGTGGGCGCGAACTCGATACAGTGTAGCATCTGCCTCATCTGGGTACATCATTGGAAGAAGCGCTGCACTAAAATATAGGGACCTCTACCAAGGAAGAAGTCAGAAATTGTGTAATTTGTATGCATAGTACAGTGCATTCCCGTTATCCGCGATCCTTGCTATTCGCGGACACCCTTAAATATCCCATTACTTGTTATCCGCGCAAAAAGTACACGTTATCCGCGGTTTTCCACTCGATCGAGGAAGAAAGCAGTGCTGCCATTAACCAAGAAATGCGAAATATAAGAACATAAGAATATTGGAGACTGCAAAAAGCCGATTGTCCCACACAAGGCAGATCCCTGTAACACAAGGCAGATCCCTCTAACACAAGGCAGATCCCTCTAACACAAGGCAGATCCCTCTAACACAAGGCAGATCCCTCTAACACAAGGCAGATCCCTCTAACACAAGGCAGATCCCTCTTACACAAGGCAGACCCCTCTTACACAAGGCAGATCTCTCACACAAGGCAGATTGTGTGTGTGTTGGATAAGGAAAAAAACTTAGTGCTACTGAACTGTATTTCATGTCATTTTCTTTTCCTTCTCGTATTCATCTGGCTTAATGTGGTCTAAGTGGTTCTAAGAATGGTTCATTGGTTGAGGATAAAGTGAAGAAAATCATGTTTAACCCTTCCTGCCCGGGC
>JBAKBP010002960.1:0-163684 GCA_037953745.1 Lithodes maja
CTCTCCATGACAAGTTGATTGATGGTAACCTACTTTTTTATCGGAAGGGAGAGAGAGTGTCTGTCTGTCTGTCTGTCTACATATTGTGTGTATACACATATACATATTTCATAAAACAATGGCTACACTCGCGATCCAGCCGGTATACTCCATACATACTTGAAAAACGCCTACCCCTACTTAAAATAATGTACTGAACGTCTCAAAAAACCACACTCAAAAAGCTTCAGAGGGAGTACTTGTTCTACTTATATGGAGAAATTGGAGACAAAATCGGATATTAAATGGCTGATTCATCATCATATTAGGTGAATAAACATGCACTATTCATGAATAAAGCTTTAAATTTACTCGTAACTAAAACGTATTTTAAATTAAGCCCTGTGATCAATTTTCCTATGTATACACACAATATGTAGCCCTAATAAATGACATCTCCATGACAAGTTGATTGATGGTAACCTACTTTTTATCAGAAGGGAGAGAGAGTGTCTGTCTGTCTGTCTGTCTTCATATTGTGTGTATACACATATACATATTTCATAAAACAATGGCTACACTCGCGATCCAGCCGGTATACTCCATACATACTCGAAAAACGCCTACCCCTACTTAAAATAATGTACTGAACGTCTCAAAAAACCACACTCAAAAAGCTTCAGAGGGAGTACTTGTTCTACTTATATGGAGAAATTGGAGACAAAATCGGATATTAAATGGCCGATTCATCATCATATTAGGTGAATAAACATGCACTATTCATGAATAAAGCTTTAAATTTACTCGTAACTAAAACGTATTTTAAATTAAGCCCGTGATCAATTTTCCTGAGTTACCCCTACAATCGTTTACTGTCTAGTGCCACCCCGCACACCACCAAAGCGAAATGAATAGCCACCACAGACACCTGCAGGCCTAGACTGCCCCTCGCAAAGAAAACCTGATAATTTTGGGGACTAAACTATTTTATATTAATATTTAGAAGCTGCTCCCGACACAAAAGGTATTCTCTCCCTCTGTATTCTATAATATATATATTTTGTATAATGTGTAGTGCGCTGTGTTAGTTTATTCTGTTTGAATGTGTCAAGTGTAGGGTTATTTATTTTATCTTCTGGGAGACTATATCGAGTGTACCTACTGTTTACCGGAAATGGTAATCTACTTTTTACAGGAAGGGAGGGAGATAGAGAGAGAGAGTCTGTCTGTCTGTCTACATATTGTGTGTATACACATATACATATTTCATAAAACAATGCCTGGATAAGTTACGCATGAAGCACATATATTTCATAAAACAATGCCTGAATAAGGTACACACATATCGCATAAAACAATGCCTGGATAAGGTGAGTCCATCACCTCCACCTACCTCCACCAAACGGAAACATATATTGTCGACACAACAACGCCAACACAAAATACAAAAGGTTAATGAAATGGAACTTTTTATTTGAGTGAATTGGTTAAAAATATTAAAAGAGTAGATTTATATAGACTATAATTATAACGGAATTATTTTTCTTTTCAGATAAATACGCCGCCATCACCACCACCACCTACTACTGGTGGTGGTGAGTGAATAAAAGTGTAGATTTATAACAACTGCAACTCACGTAGGCTATGCATATGTCTAGTTTTAGGAGTTCTAAATCCGTGCTATCGTCCACGTCTGTCTCCTTCCGAATGGGGATGGTTCACGCGTTCAAAAATCTATCTATCGTCATAATTCATTTAACTTTAACTTACCTAATACCCCTCGCCCTAAAATAATAATCTATCTCTTTCTATCACTCTGGTTCTACCCAGAGATTTAAAATATCTGGATGTGTTGACAATATATTGTCATAATTCATTTAACGTTAACTTACCTAGAAACCATAAAATAATAGCCCTCGCGCTAAAATAAAAAATAATCTATCTATCTCTAACAATGTGTTGACAATATATTGTCATAATTCATTTAACTTTAACTTACATAATACCCGTCGCCCTAAAATAATAATCTATCTCTTTCTTTCACTCTGGTTCTACCCAGAGATTTAAAAATATCTGGATGTGTTGACAATATATTGTCATAATCCATTTAACGTTAATTTACCTAGAAACCATAAAATAATAGCCCTCATGCTAAAAATAAGATGTAGACATATAACGGAGCTTAAATCCTACACATGAAGCACACATATCGCATAAAACAATGCCTGGATAAGGTACGTATGAAACACACATATTTCATAAAACTTAGAAAGGAAGAAAGCACTGTAAATGTTGTCAAAAGAAATGTAATGAGTCATGTATAATCCCGAATAATATTGCCATATTAGTTACAATAAGACAGGAATGACAATATAAAGTAGGTAATTCTAAAATATGTTGAATACTGAATATTATACTGAAAGACAAGCTCTGACAACTAAATATTCATAAACAAATACACACAAACATAACCGAGTATATATTACAAAACCAATACAAACAAACACAAATTAATATATGAGGACACATTTCAGGACTCTCTCTGACTACAAATTCCATCTGACAATAATAAAGGGTCCAAACAACACTCAGTTAATCCCTCCATACTCTCACTCTCCCGCGCGGGCGATGGTGCGTGAACCAATGAAAACTCGCCACCAACCCACCTCGCGCTCGGCTCTGCTCTCCCATTGGCTGGCCAGGATGCGGGGTGGCAGCCTTCACACAATAACATAGTCTCCCGTACATGGTGGGGCGGGTTCAGTGCTCATATTATCGCTTATTATCGAGAGGCCTTCCTTAGGGTTAAGTGCCCCATTAATTACTATTTCCTTTCACCTATACATAGGCTATGATAGCGCAGTTGGAAAGTGTGTACATGCTTAGATTGATATGCAGGATTCGAAACTGCATAATAAATCGTAGGCTTGTCCACCTTTCTTTAACTGTCTTTGTGGTGCATTGCATAAGTGTGTTGATTTTCGGTGTGAGCATCCTAGGTTCGAATCCCGGACTGCCACATGTGTTTGTTAATTTCATTAATCGAGTTTAGTAGTAAAGTTGGTTGGTGGAGAGAACATAATAATTCATTCAGGTTCAGTAGTAGGCCTTCCCTAGGGTTAAGTGCCCCATTAATTACTACTGTATTTCCTTTCACCTATGCATAGGCTATGATAGCGCAGTTGGAAAGTGTGTACATGCTTAGATTGATATGCAGGATTCGAAACTGCATAATAAATCGTAGGCTTGTCCACCTTTCTTTAACTGTCTTCGTGGTGCATTGCATAAGTGTTGATTTTCGGTGTGAGTGTGTTTGTTAATTTCATTAATCGAGTTTAGGAGTAAAGTTGGTTGGTGGAGAGAACATAATAATTCATTCAGGTTCAGTAGTAGGCCTTCCCTAGGGTTAAGTGCCCCATTAATTACTACTGTATTTCCTTTCACCTATGCATAGGCTATGATAGCGCAGTTGGAAAGTGTGTACATGCTTAGATTGATATGCAGGATTCGAAACTGCATAATAAATCGTAGGCTTGTCCACCTTTCTTTAACTGTCTTCGTGGTGCATTGCATAAGTGTTGATTTTCGGTGTGAGTGTGTTTGTTAATTTCATTAATCGAGTTTAGGAGTAAAGTTGGTTGGTGGAGAGAACATAATAATTCATTCAGGTTCAGTAGTAGGCCTTCCCTAGGGTTAAGTGCCCCATTAATTACTACTGTATTTCCTTTCACCTATGCATAGGCTATGATAGCGCAGTTGGAAAGTGTGTACATGCTTAGATTGATATGCAGGATTCGAAACTGCATAATAAATCGTAGGCTTGTCCACCTTTCTTTAACTGTCTTCGTGGTGCATTGCATAAGTGTGTTGATTTTCGGTGTGAGTGTGTTTGTTAATTTCATTAATCGAGTTTAGGAGTAAAGTTGGTTGGTGGAGAGAACATAATAATTAATTCAGGTTCAGTAGTAGGCCTTCCCTAGGGTTAAGTGCCCCATTAATTACTACTGTATTTCCTTTCACCTATGCATAGGCTATGATAGCGCAGTTGGAAAGTGTGTACATGCTTAGATTGATATGCAGGATTCGAAACTGCATAATAAATCGTAGGCTTGTCCACCTTTCTTTAACTGTCTTCGTGGTGGATTGCATAAGTGTGTTGATTTTCGGTGTGAGCATCCTAGGTTCGAATCCCCGGACTGCCACATGTGTTTGTTAATTTCATTAATCGAGTTTAGGAGTAAAGTTGGTTGGTGGAGAGAACATAATAATTCATTCAGTGAGCATCCTAGGTTCGAATCCCCGGACTGCCACATGTGTTTGTTAATTTCATTAATCGAGTTTAGGAGTAAAGTTGGTTGGTGGAGAGAACATAATAATTCATTCAGTGAGCATCCTAGGTTCGAATCCCCGGACTGCCACATGTGTTTGTTAATTTCATTAATCGAGTTTAGGAGTAAAGTAAAGGTGGAGAGTACATAATAATTACACCTTTATTTTTTACAGCACAGTGTTCTAAATAACCAATAAGTATCCGCCAACAATTAGTGACCATGCAGAAAAAAAATGAGGACCCCAACGAGCCCAAACCAGGTCCATCGGGAGTGAAAAATATTAGCCTACGTACATTCTAGGCCTATCGTGCAACAAAAAGACGCAACTCTTTGATAGGAATGGACACCACCGTTCATTCCAGTGATGATAGTGATGAAGACTACATACCAACATTGTGATGAAAAGACGTGGCCAGTACAGAAGGGCTTAATATAGCCTGGCAGTGATCACTTAAGGGTAGATTTACGCTTGAGGTGTTTTTTCTGGACCCATCTCTCTAGTGAATGCATGGTGCAGCGGGTTCATTGCTCATATTATCGCTTATTACACCTTTCTTTTTTACAGCACAGAGTTATAAATAACAACATTTTTAATAAGACAGTATCCGCCAACAATAGGCTACTTAGTGACTATGCAGAACAAAAATGAGGACCCAGAACCAGGTCCATCAGGATCCTTTTTTCCTTGTGAGGCGACCGAAAATACCGACTCTCGCCGCTCGATATGCAAAATCCCAGACCACTAACGGATACACCTTTATAACCCCAAACTGAACCCGAAGAAATATTACTAACCTGTCTATCGTCCACTTGTGAGCAGAGTTCCAGTCGAAGATAATACCTTCTGTGTCAGGGAGTCGTCCACTTGTGAACGCAGCAGAGTTCCATTCCAAGATAATACCTTCTGTGTCAGGGAGCAGTTGAATTCTAAGTCACTATAAAATGAGCATATACCTGTCCAGGTGTCATAGTCGGTCGCGTCAAATCTCGTTTCCCACTTACACGCCGGACCTGTAAATTTCTCGGGATATAAACACAGACAGTTTCCAACTGCCGCTCGATATGCAAAATCCCAGACCACTAACGGATACACCTTTATAACCCCAAACTGAACCCGAAGAAATATTACTAACCTGTCTATCGTCCACTTGTGAGCAGAGTCCCACTTACACGCCGGACCTGTAAATTTCTCGGGATATAAACACAGACAGTTTCCAACTGCCGCTCGATATGCAAAATCCCAGACCACTAACGGATACACCTTTATAACCCCAAACTGAACCCGAAGAAATATTACTAACCTGTCTATCGTCCACTTGTGAGCAGAGTTCCAGTCGAAGATAATACCTTCTGTGTCAGGGAGTCGTCCACTTGTGAACGCAGCAGAGTTCCATTCCAAGATAATACCTTCTGTGTCAGGGAGTCGTCCACTTGTGAACGCAGCAGAGTTCCATTCCAAGATAATACCTTCTGTGTCAGGGAGCAGTTGAATTCTAAGTCACTATAAAATGAGCATATACCTGTATATATAGCCTAGAGTCTAATCGAAAAGCACACTCATTAGGCTATGCTCTTGTAAATTGAAGTTTATATGTGATTCATTTAGTAATCTGTTTTCCATAAAAGTTAATATATTAGAGCTCGTATTATTGGTTAATGATTCTTGGAGTCTTTCAGCTTTTGGGATACAAAAAAAGGTTTTATAGTCATTATCCCATCTCGTCCATAAGTTCGAAGAAATACTCTTGCAAAATTGTAATGCTTTTTTGTAATCTCTTATAGAATCAGAGTAAGGTATATTATTATTGAGTTGTCGCCAGGTGTCATAGTCGGTCGCGTCAAATCTCGTTTCCCACTTACACGCCGGACCTGTAAATTTCTCGGGATATAAACACAGACAGTTTCCAACTTCGACCGTCGGATCATCTTCGGATACATAGCGAGATAACTCTATACCAGCTCCCAATTCTTCATTACAAAGAAATTTCTCCTTCTCAATTGTGGGTGTAATTATTTGTTTATTATATTCACTGCGATACTTAGCATCATTTTTTATGGTAAAATATATTTTTTTATAAGAATCTGAATGGTTCCTTTCAAGACCTAAATGTTGCTTCTTTATATCTTCAAATAATAATTTGGTTGAGGGTATTTTTTTGAGCGGGTGATATTAGTGATATTAGAGATGCTACCATATTTACTTCGTAGTTGTTTATAAAATTCTGCCCGTTTTATTATGAAATCTTTTGGATAAGTAGTTATATAACTTAATTGATTCGGTGTCAATAACGATAATGATTTTTTTAAAGCTATTAAATCCTTTGAAGCTTGATTTATATATTCTTCTTCATCATTATGATTATTATTGGAATCTTCCAGATAAGATGAATATTTTATACAAAAATCGTTGTAACATTTATATTGTGATATTCTTTCTATGTTATAGTTGCAGGTAATATCGCAATCTTCATTTGAAATACATGGAATGGCATTTCGGTCACAGTCAAACCATGTGGCCGATACAGGCATATTATCAACACTATATATTAAAAATAGATATTTATGTTTTTAAAAATAAATGGCTTTTATTTTACATATATTTTATATTATCTAAATGGTTCGGTATCTTCTTCCTCCCTCAGTTCATAATCTCCGGGAAAAAGAAAGAAATATAAAAGTAAAATATATTTCATTGGTTCATGGGTAAAACAACTCACCGATCCCACCAGTCTTTATTCGTCTTATCTGATCTATAGCGAGTCTGTAATCTGTATTCGCCCTTGTATTGAGTATTGTTCACATGTGTGGGGGTTCCTCTCACACCGCTCCCCCTAGACAAAGTTGAAAGGAAGGCCTTTCGTACCATTAACTCCCGTCCACTCACTAACTCTCTGCCATCTCTCTCTCCGCCGCAATGTTACATCTCTCTCGCTATTCTATAGCTACTATAATAATCAGAGTTCCTCAGAGCTTTCCCAGTGTATAGGGCACGTGGTACCCGACTTGAAACTCAATCCCACCCCTACTCTGTACAACTCTCCTACCCGAGAGTGAAACGTTACTCTCAGTCTTTCTTCTACTCAACAGCTGAGCTCTGGAACTCTCTCCCAGAATCAGTCTTTCCCTCTTCCTATGACTTAAATTGCTTCAAACTCTGTGTGTCCAGGCATTTTGGCTCGAACGTCCCTTGATTTTGACCCTGTCACTCTTTCAACTATGGGAGGCACTCTCTATAGGCAATTCTGCCTTTTACCTCCCTCAATCACATAGAAAAAAGAAAACAAATTTAAGAGAAAAACTTTCACCCCATTGTAAGACCTATTGTGTCATTTACTTAAGTGTTAAATGTTTGCATCTGTTGTGTTGGTCTTTTAGCCATTAATTTGTTTCAAATTAATGTTTCCAGAGTATACCACGGGGAGGTAAGACCAATCATACTCCATATTCAATTTAGGGAATATACCACGGGGTAAGACTAATTATAGGTGAGAAGAGTGTGTGTGGAGGTTGTCAGAAATATAGGAAGTTATTCTTATTAATTGTTTCATTGTTCTTATATTTTTGTTGTAAATCTGGGTGTTGAATGTTTGCATCTGTTGTGTGATGTCTTGCGAGTATGTGTGGGGTGTTGGGGGTGTGTTTGTGGAGGTTGTCAGAAATACAGGAAGTTATTCTTATTAATTTTATATTGTTCTTATATTTGTTTGTAAATGTGGGTGTTGAATGCTTGGAATCTGTGGGGTGCTGGAGGTGAATCGGTATGTCACGTTTTTACCCAGTGAGGTTTTGAATTGCTAGAGTGAAGTTGGGGTTTGTGCCTTTTCTTTTCAATGTTGTGGAAGTTCACTCAGCCCCAACTGTCCTATGAAATAGTGTTTTTGTATTACGCAGTTTACAACAATTTATTCTACCACTCCGGTTGGATAGTCAGAGATTCATAACGTTATCAATGAGATTAAGGACAGAGAGCCAAAATCTCTCAATACCGATTTCTGACACTCTGACCCCAGAACCGAGAGATTAAAATATCTGGATGTGTTGACAATATATTGTCATAATTCATTTAACTTTAACTTACCTAGAAACCATAAAATAATAGCCCTCGCGCTAAAATAACAAAAATCTATCTATCGTCATAATTCATTTAACTTTAACTTACCTAATACCCCTCGCCCTAAAATAATAATCTATCTCTTTCTATCACTCTGGTTCTACCCAGAGATTTAAAATATCTGGATGTGTTGACAATATATTGTCATAATTCATTTAACGTTAACTTACCTAGAAACCATAAAATAATAGCCCTCGCGCTAAAATAAAAAATAATCTATCTATCTCTAACAATGTGTTGACAATATATTGTCATAATTCATTTAACTTTAACTTACATAATACCCCTCGCCCTAAAATAATAATCTATCTCTTTCTTTCACTCTGGTTCTACCCAGAGATTTAAAAATATCTGGATGTGTTGACAATATATTGTCATAATCCCTTTAACGTTACTTTACCTAGAAACCATAAAATAATAGACCTCTTGCTAAAAAATAAGATGTAGACATATAACGGAGCTTAAATCCCCCTAAAAACTAGGCTAGTTAAGATTGAATTGATAAAATTATATTTTCTTATATTGTACTTTAACTTACCTAGAGACCATAAACTAATATCCCTCGCGCACTTACCTAAACACCCTCAGAGATTTAAAATATCTAGACGTGTTGACAATATATTGTCATAATTCATTTAACGTTAACTTACCTAGAAACCATAAAATAATAGCCCTCGCGCTAAAATAAAAAATAATCTATCTATCTCTAACAATGTGTTGACAATATATTGTCATAATTCATTTAACTTTAACTTACCTAATACCCCTCGCCCTAAAATAATAATCTATCTCTTTCTTTCACTCTGTTTCTACCCAGAGATTTAAAAATATCTGGATGTGTTGACAATATATTGTCATAATCCATTTAACGTTAATTTACCTAGAAACCATAAAATAATAGCCCTCGTGCTAAAAAAATAAGATGTAGACATATAACGGAGCTTAAATCCCCCTAAAAACTAGGCTAGTTAAGATTGAATTGATAAAATTATATTTTCTTAGATTGTACTTTAACTTACATAGAGTTAAACCACCCTCAGAGATTTAAAATATCTAGACGTGTTGACCTTTTAAATTACCTGAACACCCTCAAAGATTATATTGTCATAATTCATTTAATTTTAAACTCGCTGAAAATAAAATAATTATTTCTAACACCCTCACTCGGAGATTTAATATATCAAGACGTGTGTGCTGTTTTTAAGACGTGTGTGCTTTTTGAGTGTCATATGTTACTTAGAGATATACACGTTTAGGTGTTAGTGGCGGGGTGTTGATAGGATGGGAAAGAATGTAGAGATTGGAAGTTGTTGTTCGGGGAAAAAGGTAGTCTCTCCTTGTCATTATTTTAACCACATTGCTTGGGACTTCTGGGGATGTTGGTCTTTTAGCCATTAATTTGTTTCAAATTAACGTTTCCAGAGTATACCACGGGGAGGTAAGACCAATTATATTCCATATTCAATTTAGAGAATATACCATGGGTTCCTTTTTAATTAGATTAGGGGTATAGTTAACACAATATTATCATAATTCACTAAAACGCTTCACCGTACTACTCACACCTCAGTCACATATGTGGACATATTATTCCTTATAAAAACAAATATATAATATATATAATTATATAGACATAGGTTTATAGTGAAAAAATAGTTGGTTAATCAATATATTAGGAAACATTACTTAATACATAATATAAACAGGGTCAACATGTCAGCTTGTTGAAGTGTTGTGAAGCATTCCGCTAAAGGGTTAAGGTATTCAATTTCCAACCCTACCGCAAATATCCCATAAGGTCATTTGGCTGCTAAGAGATTAACCCTCTCCGACATACGATGCAATTTTGAGCCTATTAGGGATACTTTAAAACCTTTGTTACCATTAGGGATATTTAGAAACCTTTAGTTGCAGTTGTCTTTGAGTTATCTGTGGACAGAAAACTAATTTGGAGAGAGTGAGATAACTCTATTTATACTGGCAACCTCTGAGTCATTGAGTCTGAAAGGGTTATGATACATTATTTTTTAGATTTATTACCTATTGTAACGAACTTTATGTCTACGTTACCCATCACAGTATTAACCATCTTTATTAAATTATTGGCATAAACTGCCCTCTTTGATTGGGGATGCAAACCTTTCGTGAAATTAGGGTCATGTAATATATTAGGGTCATTTAAGAACTCGTATACATTTTCATCCTCCTCATCCTCCTCATCCTCCTCATCCTCCCTTTGCATAATGGGAGTAAGGGAAATAATATTAGTGCATAATGCCGTAGTAACAAATGCCCTAATATTATTAACATACATGGCATTACTTAAATGAGACTTGGAAACACCATTGATTTGGTTATCCAGGTCTTCGATCATGTCCCTTAAATTTCTTACATCCATAGCATCATTCTCTTTTACGGTGCTTGGGATGTTTCCATTCTCCATTCTTTCAGAGTGGTTTGTACAATCTCTGGGTACTTTAACCAAAATCTGAAATGGAAAATATACTAAAATTAACAAAAACTATTATTAAAAATAATTTAAATTATGTAAAGTAATACATATATAAAATGGGTATGGGAAATGTACACACTATGCTTTATAAAAGCAGGGATGTAGTTGGTTGCAAGAACAACAAAAAGGTCCATATATCTAAAGGCATGGCTTCTACAGCCATATCTCCGAGCACACTCGAGGAGTCAAATACTAAAAGTTGATCTACCAAAAATTATTCTGGTAGACATTTGTAGATTGTAAGTTTGTGGAAAGCAATTCGAGGGAAGTGAATTCCAAAGAGTAGTAGCTCTGGGGGTAAATTAATTCTGATAAGCAGACTCTATAACTGGGCTATCTACACGAGACGTAGACATATAATAAGAGCTAAAATCATTATACACTGACACAGAATAAACTTGATGATTGAGGGATTACAACTACAAAAGATCCTTAACATTTCACCAGAACACATGGAAACATAAAGACATATATGTGTGTGTGTGTGTGAGACAGTCTCCCAGAAGATAAAATAAATAACCCTACACTATACATATTCGTCCACATAGAATAAACTAACATAGCACCCTACACATTATAAAACATATAAAATATAGAATACAAATTATAAATAGGGGGACTAGAGAGGGAGAGAAATACCTTTTATGTCGGGAGTAGCTTAAATTGTAATTAGTTCTTTGTGAGATAGCACTATTTATATGTTTTGAAAAGGGGAGTGGTTAGTATGGGGTGGAGTCTAAATAAAGGTGTGTGTGTATGTGCTGAACTTCTCAAAACACACACACACATATATAGACTCTCTCTCTCTTCTACCTCTCTACCTCTCTACCTCTCCTCCGGTAAAAATTACATCAATAAACTTGTCATGGAGAGTGCTTATGTATACTATTTTATATTCCATCTAATGAGTTATAGACCTCTCACACCCAACACCTGTTATATCCTCTCACACCCTCACACCCTCCTCCCTTCCGGTAAAAAGTAGGTTACCATTTCCGGTACTAGTGTCTAGACTAGTGTCTAGACTAGTGTCTAGAATCGCCTCAGACTACTAACCCTAACTATTTCTAAAGCGGATATGATCTCTCACACACTAACACACACCCCTTTATTTAGACTCCACCCCATACTAACCACTCCCCTTTTCCAAACATATAAATAGAGCCATCTCACAGAGAAAGAACTACAATTTAAGCTGCTCCCCAACATAAAAGGTATTCTCTCCCTCTGTATTCTTTAATATATATATTTTGTATAATGTGTAGTGCGCTGTGTTAGTTTATTCTGTTTGAATGTGTCAAGTGTAGGGTTATTTATTTTATCTTCTGGGAGACAATATCGAGTGTTCCAACCAGGTCTCCCCAGTACATTTAATTAAATTTATATATAAATGTATATTGTGTATAGATATACAGGGCACGCTAGTATAAACCAATATCTGTTTCCAAGAGCGCGCTACACTCGCGATCTAGTCGGCATACTCCATACATACTCGAAAAATGTCTACCCTACTTAAAAATAATGGACTGAACGTCTCAAAAACATACATAGAAAAACTCTCTAAGTGAGTTTTTGTCAACTTACAGTCTAGATTTTCACATTCGGTATAATGTATAATTTGGTGAATATCACACCCTTTGAATGTAGTCGCGATACGAATGCTATCAGAGACAGAGCAGAACAAATCTGGTAATAGAATATTTTAACATCCGATGAACTGTTGAGTTCCCACCCAACATTTTCAACTCTATACGGATATCCCGCCTCAAGATTCAACTAAGATTACGTTGAGTTCCGGAGATTTGTAGAAATTGGGTCAGTAGTCTGAGGCGAGGCTAGATTTCCACAGTCAGTGCACTAGTTTTAAAAGGGAATATCACACCCCGTTACGGATCGGTGTGGTTGTAGAAGCCCACATTCTCAACTCTGAATGCTAAAATCTAGTCTCAAACTGACCTAGTGTTGTAGCGTTCCTAAAGTGACTACCTCTAGATATTCGAGAAACTGAAACTTGACAAAACTCACTCACTCCCTAGGTAGTAGCGTTTAGATTTTCACATTAAGTGTAATGGTATAATGGTATAAAGGACACACCCTTTGAATGTAGTCACGATACGAATGCTAGCTATGACTGAACTCTGCGGGTGTACTCCATACATACTCGAAAAACGCCTACCCCTACTTAAAATAATATACTGAATGTCTTAAAAAAACACACTCAAAAAGCTTTGTTCTACTTATATGGCAGCCATCAAAAAATTAGGTGTTAGAAAGATCGTTTTCATTGGCCCCCTCCTTCGCATCGGAATAGTGAAAGAGAAGACCTGCGATACTAATTTTTTAACATTATTATAGAATGGGTATCATGGGACCTTTCCAATCATTCTTTTACACCATGGCTCACTCTGTGGCTCCGGAATAATGAAAGATCGGACCTCCGATACTAATGTTTTAATATTTTTGTGGAGTGGGTATCGTGAGGCCTCTACCATATCGTCCAGCCCATACCTTTGATACCAATTCTACAATTTTTCATTCACATTTCTACACTGCCAAAACTCAATATGATGAGGTTCCGAACTCACGTGTAATTGGTACGCCTCGTTCCAAATATCTCGGCTTAAATTATTTATGGAGACGTTATAATGATGATGATGTAAAGTATACCCTATAGATTGATCTATCGAATACATGGAGAGGTCGTGTCCATTTGTTCATTTTGGTCTATAAATATATGTTTAGCTTGCTTAAAATTGTCCCTGACGCGAGAACGGTGTTGGAAGACGGCGGTATAGTGCCGATGTATCTCAAAGAAATCCCACAACACAAATATTAAATCTCCCATCCATCCCCCCGCCATCCATGACAATGAATAATGCTCCACTATATTTTCATCCCGGTCGGGATCCGGTGGGGGGATGACATCCAACATGTTCTCGGAAACCGCTCGCTTCAGCAGATGATGGTTGACAGTTTTGCGTTGATCCATGTACCACATATATTTCACCACGAAGGCCGTCATGAGTATCACCTTATTCCGCATCTCCATATTTGACTCACTTCGATTGATACTCAACCACATCTTTGCGAAGGGGTCACATTCTGGGAAGGTTGGGTATCTCTTATAATAGGGGCATGACTTGTGAAGGATATGTATGATATTCTGCAGAGTATAACCCATTATTGTTAAATTGGACTTCATGAGGTGGAGACATTGCCTTTTATCTGATTATCATGAGAGTTATCAAGAAAAAAATAGTGGTGGGAGGACCAAGGACAGATAAGGAATCCCACCTCCAGAACAGTCTCTACCGATGGCTGTAGATACCCACATTCTCAACTCTGATGTGCTAAAATTTAGTCTAAAACTGTGGAGGGTGGTCGTCGCAAGTAGGAAGCCAGAGTGAATTGGTTAAAACAAATATTATACGGGAGAGCGTCTTGAGGCACAATAATTTCGCTGGATGACCCTGCATGCACCTGCCGCAAAACCGGTTACCTGATGAAGCTGTCAGAAGTATGTGTGTGGTCATCGCTAGTGGTGTGTAACTCTTGAAAGGTAAAAAAAATATTCATATTGTTAAATATTAAGTTAAATAATATTAAATTGATAATTAAAATTCATTGAAATCGTCGAATAGTTTTGAGCAAGAATTTGAGTGTCCAATCTCAGAAAATATTTTTCGAATTAAGCTAAATAATATTACATTTATAATTAAAATTCATTGAAAAAGTAATTAATATAATATAAAATAATACTTATTTTGATCTCTTTCACCATAGGATGCAGAGGTTGCCAATATTACTCTCACTGTTATAATTACCTCTTCAAAAGAATAACCTAAACGAGACACTACATTATTTTCATTAGTCTAGAATCTTCAGAACTTTGCTTTATAGATTAAAGTGTTCAAATGTGATTATTTTCATTAGTCTAGAATCTTCAGAACTTTGCTTTATAGATTAAAGTGTTCAAATGTGTGTATACACACCCCCCTTCGTTATACGAGGAACATGGAGGTCTGAATTTGTGGAATTGTATTTCGAGAAAAAGAAGACACTTGTATGCAAAGATGAGAAAACTGTGGTGAGTGAGGGTGGCCAAAAATACGAGGAATACAATAACATGGAGGTCTGAATTTGTGGAATTGTATTCGAGAAAAAGAAGACTACTCCGCCTTCATCACCACGTACCACCAGGAGTACATTACGAAGAGACTTCTCCTTTAGCCCTTCGACCCCGGGTGGTACACGTGTGTACCATTTTTTTTTGGCCCGAGGAACCCGGGTGGTACAACACTGTACCATTGCTTGCGTGAGTGCTTTTCGAATGGCGCGCGTACAAATTTTGCTCCGTGGTCACCAGGCGGCGCTACCAGACAGCATGTACGCCAGTCTCTACCCTGCCGCCAACATGGATACTAGCCCAAAAAGTGATTCCCTTGTGTCCGATTCCACACTCCCTTCGACGCCTGCCCATGTTCGTCGCGCCCTAACGCAAATGCACGCACAAGATGCGTTGACTCCCGGAGGTATTGAAATAGCTTTGAGGAGTTATGAACGTGGTGAAGGCAAAAAAAGTGGTGATGACTTGGGCAGTGATAGCTCCGAGTCTTACGAGTCTCACTATAGTGAGGATTTTGACGATATAGAAGAAATCCGTGAAAGAGACGCGGTTTTTATTGGATTTGAGCATGACGATGAAAGTGATGATAGTACTGAACGTGACATAGTTGTGCAAGGTGATGAGAGTCTAGTGAGAGTGAGCGAATGGGACAGCACTAGGTCGACTGCCAAGTTTAGGTTGAGTGACACGACACCTAGCCCTTCGCCAGCTAAATCCCCATTCAAGATACGTTTCTATAAGAAACAAGTGCTCAAAAAGGCGGCCGCGGCAGCCAGGAAAGAGGCCCTAAAACTTGGTGAGTGAGCAGTGCGTGAGGGTGCCAGTGAGGCTGCGCGTGAGGCCGAGGTTGACCCGCCATTGACTTCCTTATCTACCCACGCCACCCAAGTTGCCCCAGGCTCCCGCCATTCTTCCCCACCACCACCAGCACTGCCTAGGGTTGAGGAACCCCCACTTTCGTCCTATTTACCCCCTATTTCCCCCGAGAGGAGACATAGTACTAAAGAAAAGGGAAAAGGGAGAAAATATGTCAAAAAAGGAGCTACAAGTAGGCGCTCTTTGTTCGAGGCTCCCGCGGCTTCCACCCCTGCGGCTTCCACCCCTGCCGCTCCCAGCCATACGCCCCCGCAAGTTTCCCCAGGGTCCACCCCACCTCTCCAGCCTACAACAGAGGTTCCTGATGATGTGTTTGACCTCGCATCCATACCTGCACCTACAGACACTGAACCAGTGCTGTCTAAGACTCGTCGTAGGCCAAGGAGCCCCGAACCTCTGTATGAAGATGACAGAGCCTCATCTCCCACTCCTTCCCCACCTCGCCGACCTACACGCCGCCCACGCATCATTCGTTCCCCGCAAGAATATGAGGGGGGCTCTGAAGATGAAGGGCACCTCACAGACGACTCTGGCCATGATTACCTGGGTCCACCGTCAGGGCAAGATGACGGCTCTGTCGACAACGACGATGACGAATTTATGGACATCGACGACCCTCAACCCAGACGCTTTGCCCAGGGCCGTCGTGCTCCTGGCCGCCCTGGCCGCCTGGCTGGCCGCCGGGCTGGGCCTGGGCGCCGTCGCGCTCCTGGCCGCCCTAGGGTTCGCGCCGCCAAAGTTCGTGGGCGTGCTGCCCCCGCTGTAGCTCCTCGTCAGCGTCGCCAGAAGGACGGATTTTATGTTTTCAACTGGCAGGATGTGGCTGCTGATCAAGTCATTGACCCTGATGTAACCCCTTTTGATGAGGTACAGGATGCTCCAGGAGTTACCCCAAGTTTTCCTGCAGGCCCCAATGCTCGACCACATGAGCTTTTTGAGGCTTTTTTTGATAAGGAGGTTACTGACTTTGTCATAAAAGAGACAAATAAGCATTACCAAATCCAGGTTAACTTTTTTGGCAAGGTGACCAAGGGCCACATGAAGCGGTGGACCCCAGTGACTCATCCCGAGTTCATGGTGTTCCTGGCAATCACCATGCTAATGCCTCATGTGAAGAAGCACAGGTTGGCTGACTATTGGATCACCAAAGATCTAATATCCACCCCTGCCTTCGGGAAATACATCTCTCGGGACCGGTACCTCGACATCCTCGGAGCGCTCCATCTTGTCACCAACACCGACATGCATCTCCCTGACAAACTGTGGAAAATTAGGACGTTGTACGAGATGATGAGAGAACGTTTCACGTCCTACTTCATGCCCTTCTGCAACGTCTGTATTGACGAGTCTCTTGTGCTGTTCCGGGGAAAGCTGAGCTTCAGGCAGTACATCCCCTCAAAGAGACATCGCTTTGGTATAAAGTTCTTTGTGCTGTGCGATTGCAAAACTGGCTATGTCCTGGACTTCCTGGTCTACAGCGGGAAGGAAGGGGACGTGGCAATAGACCCCCTCATTGGCTTTGGCGGAGCAGTGGTTCAAGCCATGATGAACCGGTACTTCAAAAAGAATCACGTCCTCTACACGGACAACTACTACACGTCCCCCACTCTCTCAAAGTACCTCCATGAGCGCCAGACGGGGACTGTAGGCACAGTTAGAGCAAAAAGGAAGGGCATGCCAAGTTTCCCTCCTAAAACAAAGAAAGGAGATGTCTTCAAGAAGAAGTCGGGACCCATTCTGGCTATCCACTGGCACGACCAGCGGAAGGTCAACATCCTGAGCACCGTCCACAAGGGGGAAATGGTTGAGACTGGCAAGGTGGATCGCCGCACCAAAGTCAGGGTGACCAAGCCCGATGCTGTCCTGGACTACAACATAAATATGAGGCTGGTGGACAAGTCCGACATGCAGATAGGCTTCATCGACTGTCTGCGTACCTCGTGCAGATGGTACAAAAAGTTCTTTCTGCACATGGTGGACATGTCAATGCTGAATGCCTATAATATCTACAGGCTTCGGAATCCGCGCACACCCAGGAAGTTCAGTAGCCTGCGGAGGTTCCAAAAACAGGTGTTGGTGGAGCTCCTGGACAGGTATGCTATGCCACAGAGGGCAGTGGTACAACCTGGGCGCCCCGTTCAGGACCGCATGCAGTGTGCACAGTATCTAAATGTGCACAAGCTCGGTTACCTGCCTCTGGAACGAGATGGAGTCACCATTAGCAGAAGGCGGTGCCATGTCTGCTGGAACAGCCAGGTGAGGCCGAGGAAGCAGAAAAAGACCACCATGCAGTGTGTGGAGTGCCAGCTGTCACTATGTGCTATACCGTGCTATGGTGAATACCACACCAAGCAGGAGTACTAACTAATAATCATAGTGAAAGTACCAAAGACTGACAATATGTATGTATATAGGCAACAAGTGGAAATAAAACAATGTACAGGTGTATTGTGATAAAAAAGTCATGTATTATGAAAACATATATAAATAAGTGAAAAAAGACACAATAAATTGTATATAAAACGTTTACAAAGCATATAACTAAGTGGAAGTGACACATGACATAATATTAGATGGCCAAAGTATAATAAACACCTGTGATAACAAATAATCAGTGCCTAATATAACAATAACCTACCTCAATTACTAATAAAATGTACCGTATCAAGTGAAAATGAGCATTATCAGTGAAAGTGACACTCTCTCAAGCATATTTACCAAAGTGAAAGTGACACACGAACTAATATTAGATGGCCAAATTATAATAAACACCTGTGATAACGAATAATCAGTGCCTAATATAACAATAACCTACCTCAATTACTAATAAAATGTACCGTATCAAGTGAAAATGAGCATTATCAGTGACAGTGACACTCTCTAAAGCATATTTGTCAAAGTGAAAGTGACACAAGACCTAAGATTTGATGGCCAAAGTATAATAAACACCTGTGATAACGAATAATCAGTGCCTAATATAACAATAACCTACCTCAATTACTCATAAAAACTACGGTATCGAGTGAAAATGTGAAATATTAGTGAAAATGATAGCCTAATACACATATTTTATATAATTGGACTCCAAATAACTATAATAACATCACTATCAATACATAAAATCGCCTCCGGGAGGTAAAAAATTTGGCGCGACGAGCCGCGGCCTGGGCCAAGGCGACGCATCCGAACGCGGGATGATTTTCACGCATAAAAATCACTCCACTTCCCGCGCTCACCATTATGCAATCACTTGGGCTAGAGACCTCTACTCAACGGCATTCTACACATGAAGGTTTGTGCTACATTTTTCTGTTTTTTTTATAACTTTGTGTAATGTATTTCAGGAGTAACATGTGAGTGAACTTGTACCAACATTCCTGAAAACCCCCGGACACAGAGTACAGTTACGATATTCCCTAGCCGGGGTCGGAGGGTTAGGGGCATGGAGGAGCGACAGAAAAGGCAGGCAGTCATGGATGCCATAGAAACTTTAACCCACGTGTCCTGTTGTACCGACTTGGGAAATTCACCTTTCCATTCAGTCATCCTTGACGAAATAGCAAAACCCCTGACATAACTATTTATTACAGTTAACAGGTGTAATATTTACCTAAAACCAGTGTACTGACTGTCGAAATCTAGCCTCAGACTGACCAAATTTCTTATATGCTAAAATCTAGTCTCAAACTGACACCAATCCGTAACCTTACTACAGTTAACGGGTGTGATATTCACCTAAAACCAGTGTACTGACTGTCGAAATCTAGCCTCAGACTGACCAAATTTCTGATATGCTAAAATCTAGTCTCAAACTGACACCAATCCGTAACCTTACTACAGTTAACGGGTGTGATATTCACTGTCTCCCAGAAGATAAAATAAATAACCCTACACTAGACATATTCGTCCACATAGAATAAACTAACATAGCACCCTACACATTATAAAACATAGAATACAAATTATAAATAGGGGGACTAGAGAGGGAGAGAAATACCTTTTATGTCGGGAGTAGCTTAAATTGTAATTAGTCATGGAGAGTGCTTATGTACACTATTTTATATTCCATCTAATGAGTTATAGACCTGTCACACCCAACACCTGTTATATCCTCTCACACCTCTCACACCTGTTATATCCCCTCACACCTGTTACACCCTCACACCCTCCTTCTTGCAGTCAGTACACTTTCTCTCTCTCACACTTTCTCTCATATCAACAAATTCTCAATTTTGCCGACACAGGCAACACCGTGTATAGCTTCAGTACACTCTCTCTCTCTCACTCTCCTCAGACTGACCAAATTTTTAAAGCGTCTACAAATCTCCGAGCACACTCGAGGAGTCCAATACTAAAAGTTGAAATACCAAAAATTATTCTGGTAGTTCAACCTAGGTAGTAGCGTTTAGATTTTCACATTAAGTATAATTGTACTGGTATAATGGTATAAAGGGCCCACCCTTCGAATGTAGTCACGATACGAATGATAGCTATGACTGAACTCTGCCGGTATACTCCATACATACTCGAAAAACGCCTACCCCTAATTAAAATAATGTACTGAATGTCTTAAAAAACACACTCAAAAAGCTTTGTTCTACTTATATGGCGAAATTGGAGACAAAATCGGATAGTAAATGGCTGATTTATCATCATATTAGGTGAATAAACATGCACTATTCATGAATAAAGCTTTAAATTTACTCGTAACTAACATTTTAACATTGAATTGACCAAAATAATATTCTAGTCTCAACCAATATCTGTCCATTTTCACCGGTGGTGAGTGAGGGTGGCCGAGGAATACAAGAACATGGAGGTCTGAATTTGTGGAATTGTATTCGAGAAAAAGAAGACTTGTATGCAAAGATGAGAAAATTCTTGAGGATGAGACCCTGTGATTGATTTGTGTTTGTCCGTAGAAAAGATGACCCTCTCACGACCATAGGATGCAGAGGTTGCCAATATTACTCTCACTGTTATAATTACCTCTTCAAAAGAATCACCTAAACGCGTAACATCTTTGTAATACGTCCAGTTAGGATTAAGCTCCCTGTCAGTATGTTGGATGTCACCTAAACGAGACACTACATTATTTTCATTAGTCTAGAATCTTCAGAACTTTGCTTTATAGATTAAAGTGTTTAAATGTGTGTATATAATACTATAGTTCACGATTGCATAACATCTTTGTAATACGTCCAGTCAGGGTTAAGCTGAGCACATCACACCGTCAGTATGTTGGATGCGGTAGTAGTGGCGGTGACCCCCCCCCTTCGTTATAGGAGGAACATGGAGGTCTGAATTTGTGGAATTGTATTCGAGAAAAAGAAGACTTGTATGTAAAGATGAGAAAACGGTGGTGAGTGAGGGTGGCCAAAAATACGAGGAATACAAGAACATGGAGGTCTGAATTTGTGGAATTGTATTCGAGAAAAAGAAGACTTGTATGCAAAGATGAGAAAACGGTGGTGAGTGAGGGTGGCCAAAAATACGAGGAATACAAGAACATGGAGGTCTGAATTTGTGGAATTGTATTCGAGAAAAAGAAGACTTGTATGCAAAGATGAGAAAATTCTTGAGGATGAGACCCTGTGATTTATTTGTGTTTGTCCGTAGAAAAGATGACCCTCACCACCACCAAACTGCCACAAATCCACCACCAACATACTGACATGTGCATACAAGACATCTTTTTCTCCTCATTGAATACAATTCCACAAATTCAGACCTCCATGTTCTTGTATAACGAAGGGTGATCACCGTGTATGTAAAGATGACACTGGCACTAGAATTCTTAACCAGGAGTTTATTGTGTATGTGTGTGTGTGTGTGTGAAATAATATAGTTAATGGAAGCTATGGCTGTTACCAGTTGTGTGTGTTGGCAGCAGACGCAACATTTTTACTATTCTGTAATTTTTGTTTTATCAAACTTCAAATATTATCTTCCCCAATGCTTTATTCAAACTCACTTATTGATTCGGAATCGACTACATACTGGGACAGTGCCTTCCACTCATTAACCACTCTATTACAAAATGAGTTTTTTGCCTTCTCAATCCTATTTCTTTCTTTGTAATTTTTCTTTCAAGAGTGTCCTCTCCCTTCCGCATCACACATATTCCTCATCGTACACGACTGCCAGATTAGCAATAAGAAATAGAGTTCTCTCACTCTTATAATTACCTCACAGCTAACTTAAAGTAACTAAACTAAAGGTTTCTAAATACTGTAACAAAGGCTTTAAAGTATCCCTAATAGGCTAAAAATTGTGTTAAGAATGTGGGAGGGTTAATAAAAGGTCTCTCTCTCTCTCTTTCTCCTATATGCCAGTGTCGGGGCCCCAGTGTCCTCCCGTATCCTACCTTGTCTATCGGCATTTACTTACATTTGTTTTGGATGAAAAGGCATTAACCAGTGTTCAGACCATGCCCTCCACATCTCCTTGAAGCAAACCCATATCTTCTTCTATACATCTTAGTGTTATCCGTATACAAGGTATACCTCACTTGAGGCAAGTTGTTGTATAATGAACAGCAGTGGTCCCATATAGGGCGGGTGTCCAACCCCGAAAGGAGTTTAAATAGGGGAGCTATCCCCCCGCCAAAGGCGGCTTTCTAGGGCCTTTCCTAGCTGATTCTGAGAGGATTGGGTTCTAGTCATGCGGTGATGGGCTGTGGGGACTGAGCCATACCCATAGCTTACTCTGACTGTTCCTTTTACTTATATATCTTCTAGATCTAGAGTGGTGGCCCCCTCCCTTCTACTCCTCACACCTCCTCACCCAACTTTCCATTATTTTTATTATCATTACCTCCATCTCACTCGCATTATCGTCTCTATATATTTATATAAGATTACACCCCTATCCCTGTCCATGGCCTCCCTCACGACACTCTCCCTTGTTCTTCATGACTGTACACTCTAAAAAACATTTTGTTTTGGTCATATTCATTTCTTCACTAATCTTCTTGCTAGCCCCGTATACACTTGATATTCCGTGAATTAATTGTCCATATACCGGAGTCTCAAAACTTGCGTGCCATGTATCTTCGCCGTCTTGTGTGTGTGCCATGGCTGTTACCTATCCATGTATTTTCGCCGTTTTGAGTTTGTTCTTCGCCTTTATACAAAATATAATATATCTTATCTTTATCTTATATATTGCCGGATTTGAATATAATAATATGAATACCTGACCTGTGAGCGGGACAACCCGAAGCCAGTGACCAGTTGCCGACCAAGGCTAATGATTTTAAAACTGGAATTTGTTTTTATGGCGAGACGGCTGTTGTATTTTTCCTGTACCTTAGTTTATGAATATATATATATATATATATAAGTTTAATTTTTGTGTGATGAGAAAACGTCACTGGTACGAGAATTCTTTACCAGGACTTTATTGAATGAAATAATCTAGTTGGTGGGACTCTGTGGAAGCTATGGCTGATACAGTAGATCCTCTGGAAAAAGGCAAAACTATGCCTGTGTATCCAGTACTTGCACTGCTGCGGTCGTTCACGGTGTTGGCGGCGGTAGCAGACGCAACATTTTTACTATTATGTATTTTTTGTTTTATAATCAAACTTCAAATCTTGTCTTCCCCATGCTTTATTATTCAAACTCCCTTATTGATTCGGAATCGACTACATACTGGGACAGTGCGTTCCACTCTCTCGCAAAATGAGTTCTTTAAGCCTATTTCTTTCATTGTAAAATTTTCTTTCAGAGTGCCCGCATCACACAACATCCTCATCCTCATCGTACTTTCCTGACACTATCTTAACACTGCACGACCATAGGGTGCGTACTTTCCTGACACTATTAACACTGCACGGCCATAGGGGCGCAGAGATTGCCAAATTAGCAAAAAATAAATTTAGTTCTCTCACTCTTATAATTACCTCTCTAAAATTAGTTTTCTGCTCACATCTAACTCATAGACAACTGTAGAGGGAGGTTAAAGTAACTCATTTAAAGGTTTCAAGTATTTCCCAGAACCTCCGTTTTCTCCTTATTAGTCTCCATCCCTACTCTTCTTGTTAACTTTTCCTGAATACAATATTTTTGGATTATCCTTCACATATCTCTCTCCCTCACCCCCTCCTTGTTTCTAGCATTTTGGGTCTTACTTCCTGTAGGGCTATAATAAAGGGTTTTTCCTCTTCATCCTGCAACCTAATATAAGTTCTCTTTTTCTTGTCCCTGGGTAAACATATCCACTATCTTAACACTGCACGACCATAGGGCGCAGATATTGCCAAATTAGCAGTAATTATACCATCCCAGTCCGTAGCCTACTCCCCGGGGTCTGCCTCTTTGTCTCCTACCTCCACCCCATCCGCCACAACTCTCATCACATTTCCTTCCCTTCTACTCTCATAAACCACTTCCTCATGTTTCCGTCCCTCACCAACTTTCCATTATTTTCATCAATCATGACCTTCATATCCCTCATTTTTCTCACTCCATTATCATTCATATGAGTCTCTATACACCCCTATCCCTTATTAGTCCATGGCCTCCCTCATAACACTCTCCTGACCCCTACAACTGCACTCTCAAAACTTGTTTTGGTCATATTCCTTAACACTTCACTACTCTTCTTGCGAGCCCCATATGCACTCGATATTCCATGAATTAATTGCCCATATAATGGAGCTTCAAAACTTGTGTCCACCAACCCATCCACCGACTTGAGTTTGTACGTGTGTGAGAGATAGTTGGTGGGACCCTGTGGAAGCTATGGCGATGGCTGTTACTTATCCATGTATCTTCGCCGTCTTGAGTTTGTTCTTCACCTTTCCTAAACAAATATATTCTTATATATCTCTATTCCTAAGTTTTGTGAATAGCCGGACGCCTTACCCCATTTACGAGAGTGGTCATACACAGCCAGTTTAGTGGAGTGACCAGTTGCCGACCAAGGCTAATGATTTTTAAACTGGAATTTGTTTTTATGGCGACGGCTGCTACCTATCCATGTGTGTATCTTCGCCGCACCTAAGTTTATGAATTTATATATAATATATATACAAATTTAATTTTTGTGTTTTATTTACATCCTACCCCTAAAATTATTAGGCTAGCTAAGACATAAAATGTATGAAGACACGCAATTGGGTTTAAATACTTGACGACTCTGGAACACGTCAGACAGGGTTACCCTGGTCAATTCAATCTTAAACTAGGCTAGTTTTTAGGGTCATTTTAGCTCTATTATATAATTATCTTATCTTGAATTTGAAATAATGAGGGATTTCTCTGATATAATAAATCAGTGAACTTTATCTATGCGAGATAATTGGTGGAACCCTATGGAAGCTATGA
Organism: Lithodes maja; assembly: GCA_037953745.1. Lineage (NCBI taxonomy): Eukaryota > Metazoa > Arthropoda > Malacostraca > Decapoda > Lithodidae > Lithodes > Lithodes maja. The sequence goes on from JBAKBP010002960.1 coordinate 25,268, forward strand.
TGGGCTTGCCCCTCCTCCCCAGCTAGGTCTGAGGGAAGCTTGCAATATTCGGCTCTTAGACAATATTCCTGGCTACCCCCAGCCTACCTGGTGAGAGAACAATCTACGTCTACATGTAAGATTAACTTAACCAAGTATATAACGTGTAGTGTTGGCGAGTGTGTGAGATAGTCTATTGTGAGAAAGTAGGTTGTAACTCGAAAACCCGCCTCCCAGATGGATCTGAGGGAAACTTTTAATATTCGGCTCTCAGACAATATTATCAAGTTACCCCAGCCTACCTGGTGAGAGTACATTTAAGATTGACTTAAACAAGTATATGTGTTGGCGAGTGTGTGAGATAGTCTATGTGCACAGTATACGTGTGTGATAAAGTCGGTTGTAACTTGAAAACCCGCCTCCCCAGCTGGGTCTGAGGGAAACTTGTAAAGCTCGGTTAAGTACGTCTACATGTAAGATTTACTTAACCAAGTATATGTGTAGTTTTTGTGGTGGGGCCCCTGTTCGATGTACAAGTGTACATGTACTCCCCAGATGGGTCTGGGGAAACTGAAATATTCGGCTCTCAGGTAATATTCGGCTTCCCTCAGCCTGCCACCTGGTGAGAGCACAATATACATCTACATGTAAACTTTATTATTTATGTACAAGTATACATGTGATGGGACCCGACGCTAGCCAATCTGACATCTAGACGTAGATTGTGCTCTCACCAGATAGTCTGGGGGGAAGTGTCAATATTACAACTTCCCTCAAACCAGTTGGTCAAGCCAATCTTACATAGAGACTTAGATTGTGCTAGCTTCCACAGGGTCCCACCAACTATATATATATATGTGTGTGAAAGTAGGTGAAAACCCTCCTCTCCAGCTGGTCTGGTGGAAACTAAAACATTCGACTCTCAAGGAATGTCATATTTCCTCCAGACTACCTGGTGAGAGCACAATCTACGTCCATATGTCAGATTGGCTTGCCTACAACTTGATGTATACGTGTAGTGTAGGTGGGACCCTGTGAAGTTATGGTGACTGCTGTTTTTTTATCTAACCCTTTCCAATCCATCCAAATGTGGTAAGGGTCAATTCGGGGTATACGTGGTGTTGTCGGTGGGATCCTGACTACTGTTTTTGTTTTATCTAACCCTTTCCAATCCATCCCAATGTGGTAAGGTTCAATTCGGGATTATATATGACTTTTTTATTTAGAGCCGTACTACTCGCATATATGTGTGTGTGTGTGTGAAAGTAGGTGAAAACCCGCCTCCCCAGATGGGTCTGGGGGAAACTGAAATATTCGGCTCTCAGGTAATATATCACTTCCCCCAGCCTGCCACCTGGTGAGGGCACAATCCACGTCTACATATAAGATGGACAAAACTTGATGTATGTGTATTGTCGGTGGAAGTTATGGTGACTGCTTTTTTTTTTAATCTAACCCTTTCTAATCCATCCAAATGTGTTTTTTTTTTATCTAACCCTTTCCAATCCATCCAAATGTGGTAAGGGTCAGTTCGGGGTTATATATGACTTTTTTTATTTAGAGACGTCTACTCGCATATATGTGTGTGTGAAAGTAGGTGAAAACCCGCCTCCCCAGATGGGTCTGGGGGAAACTGAAATATTCGGCTCTCACGTAATATCGCACTTCCCTCAGCCTGACACCTGGTGAGGGCACAATCTACGTCGTGGGACCCGACGCTGTCCGTGAGTATCTTCGCCGTTCCTGAGTTTGTGAATATAAGATGACGAAGACACATAATGGGGAAGAGACTCTACGTGTGTGAGATAGTTGGTTGGTTATAAGATCCTTTTTTATTTAGATCCGTACTACTCGCATATATATGTGTGTGGGTGAAAAACCTCCTCCCCAGATGGTTCTGGGGAAACTGAAATATTCGGCTCTCAGGTAATATTATTAATTAGAACCGTCTACTCGCATATATGTGTGTGTGCGTGAAAGCTCCCCAGATGGGTCCTGGGGGAAACTGAAATATTCGGCTCTCAGCAAATATCTCACTTCCCTCAGCCTGCCACCTGGTGAGGGCACAATCTACGTCTGATATGTGCTGTCCGTGAGTATCTTCGCCGTTCCTGAGTTTGTGAATATAAGATGACGAAGATACATAATGGGTGTGAGATAGTTGGTTGGTTATACGATCCTTTTTTATTTAGATCCGTACCTCCCCAGATGGGGCTGGGGAAACTGAAATATTCGGCTCTCAGGTAATATTGCACTTCCCTAAGCCTGCCACCTGGTGAGGGCACAATCTACGTCTACATAAATCAGTGATTTTTTTACCTGACGAGCTATATAATATATATATATATATATATATATATATATATATATATATAATATAATGCATAAGCCCTCATAAATGACCTCTCCATGACAAGTTGATTGATGGTAACCTACTTTTCACCGGAAGGGAGCCCACATTCTCAACTCTGATATGCTAAAACCTTGTTTCTAACTGACCAAGTGTTGTAGCATTCCTAAACTGACTACCTTATACTTCCCCATTATGTCTTCGCCAAGATGGCGAACCTGGCACATAAGGACTGGCTGCTCCACAGGCTTGCAAAGGGAAAAAATGTGGCTATTCAAACTACCTATACATAACATGCCTGATAATACAAATTTAAATATTTTGACTTGGAATTCATCACGGGGATTATATACCCCATATATGTGTTTATATATTTGTATAAAATGATATCCTGTACAATTATTTATTTAAAATGTAAAACCTAGATATATATATATATAGTCTTTAGAAACTAAGAATGTTTAGTACACTAAAATGGAACAACACTATTGTCTCGAGGAGTTAGCAAAGGTATCACCCTATGAAAAAAATCCCCTAATAAGAGTTTTGAAGTATTTTTCAAGGGAACATGCTAATAAATTATCCAAAAAGGATAGACTCGATTTGATGAATATATGTTCACTAGCATATTATGAGACTATTCCCATATTAGATGCAAATATAAGCTTGGAATATCTGGCCCATAAGACAATTACACACGGTACAACGAAACTAACCCTAGCAGATACAAGTAATATTACTATAGAACAAAATGGCTCGCCTTCAGAAAGTGCAAATACAATACCATTAACAAAAAAGGTACCACTGCATCCTTCAACATTATTGGGTGTTTATATAAACAAAATCAACCCGTAGCAATATGACAAAGTTAACTGAGAGACCATACCACCCGCCTCGCTCAAATTAATAATCTTTTTATTCACATCTAAATAATCTTGCATTCCGATAATACCCGGGCTCTGACCATTGTAATTCATCAATCGTTTCCTTAGCGGCCATCTGATGAAGACTAGCTCCTTCAACTTTACCCACCGGAGCCGGACCGCAAAGTGAACTTGTCTTGGAGACACGAAACGGGATTTAGAGTCCCTAACCTACAATATATATATATATATATATATATATATATATATGAGACTTATTTTTCTGTATTAAATGTCTTAGGGAATGGGGTACCTCCGCGGTTATGCCTCACAATTATAATCCAAGCACATAATTATGTACAGTCTAGCGGATGGTACCCAATCACTGAGACAATAATAGCTGGCTGGTGGTCTGAGGATTTATATGCAGCCAATCATAGGCCCAAACTAGTAATTATTCGGAGCACAATCATCCACCCAATCACCATCAATAGCTGAAAATTTATTTACAATGTAGAGCAATTTTTTCGAGATTAATAAAAATATTGGAAAGATTATGAAAGAAAGATTGGTACCCCAATGTTCAAATTATATTGTCATTGGATGATATACTAGCCATAGTATAATCTGTCATTTTATTGGGGGAACCCTGAGAAATAGTGTAAACGCTTGACCCCAATAAAGCACCTCATCCATCCTATATTTGTCCGTGTTTATATTAACCCCACTATTTTCCACATGAGGATGAATAATTTTGTTCATGAAGTGTTGTATTTGTGTACGCATATGTTCTTGACTTTTTACTAGAATATAATCTCCATTATGGTTTAGGGCCAAACTTCTGATAAGGTTGGCAGAAACACCATCATATATGGCGACGGCTGTCACCTGTCCGTGTGTATCTCTCCTCCTTTGTGAATGTATAAAAATATAAGTTTAATGTTTGTTTCATTTTACATCCTAACAAAGATTTTTCCCCTATATCGGTGGGACCCTGTGGAAGCTATGGCGATGATGGACAGGAATCCCCTGAAAACTAGGCCAGTTAAGATTGACTTGACGGGGCTCATGAAACCCCCTAAGATAGACTTTATAAAAAATAATAGCTTCTCAAAATAATCAGAGATTGTACACTAAAGTGAAATGTCGTGGAGACACGAAACATGGCCCCTAAAACTAGACTAGCCGAGACGGGGCTCAAATCCCCCTAAAAACTAGACCAGTTAACCCTCTCACGACCATAGGATGCAGAGGTTGCCAGATTAGCAATAAGAAAAAAATTACTCTCACTGTTATAATTACCTCGCCAAAATTAGTTTTCTGCCCACAGCTAACTCAAAGACAACTGCAGAGGTTGAAGTAAACAAACTAAAGGTTTATAGATACCCCTGACGGTAAGAAAGGATTTAAAGTATCCCTAATAGGCTCAAAAATCGCGTCCGGATGTGAGAGGGTTAACATCGACTTGATAAAATTCATATCTTCTCAGATTAGCTTATAATTTTAAACATCCAAGTAAACTGGTCTACAACTGTAAAATGGACGTAAATCTAGATGTACTACGACGGGATGAGAGGGCTAAGAAGCGGGCAGACGAAAGGGTCAAGATTATGGATAGGAAAATGCTGGAAAGGAGACAGTGGAAGAAGGGAGAGCAACGAGCGTCTGTAGCAATGGCCAGAAAACTAAACATCGGCTGCCGTGCCAGGGATGGCGGTACGGGTGAGAAACATGGTCAAAAATTGGGTTTCCGTATAACGCCCAAACCTAAGAAAGTAACCTGTGATCCTCTGGTAAAATTGTCCAAACTTTCGGCAGTAGATCTCTGCCCATTAGATATCACCGACCTTAGCTTAGAGTGGCTGACCACGTTGCCAGTTAACATAAACAAGCATTACGTAGAATTTTACCTTGACACGGGTTCTGGCATAAATTTAGTTTCAATGAAAACCGCAAAGATCTTAGGACTTGAGGAGAAATATCCCTATAGATTGGTAAAATACTTAATTGATTGTTGGGAGGGACGAATAATTTGTTGCGGTTATATCTTCCCAAATGTTGAAGTCTGTCTCATAAATGGGCAGAAATTTTACATGGAAGTAAACGTGATGGAGAGTTCCGGCCCGGACGTAGTGGGGCTTAATATTATCGGCCGTCCGACTCTCGCTCGCTTAAACGCCGTCCAGCACTTCTCCTACACTTCCCCGAGACTTTATTTCAAATCTCTGTATATGTTTGATAAACAAATACGCCACAAGATTGGCAATAAAAAACTACCGATACTGAAAGGAAGATTAATGGGCAAAGAGAGGCGCCTCATTGGTAAACAAACCTTTCGCGTTCTCTTGGACTCAGGGATGGGGGGTGGGCTTTGTGTGTTGCCTAGTTGTTCTGAGAGGTTAAACGCGGCCGACATAAAGATCCCCGAAGAATTCAGGTTTGAATTAGACAAGGGTAAATATATCGGCCATTCAATCACCTATCATAATGGTGATGACGATGACTTGGTCATCGGCCGTAGAATGCTTTGCAAATACTCTTCCCTTTATGATTACAAATATAATACTCTTTACGTCCAACTTGCGAGTGATACTTACAGAGTTAAACTCGACCTGATGTCGTAGCTTGTGGTATTTCTTATTAACATCTGTTGTCTCGGCGACGTCTTTTATATTTTATTCTAGCTATATTTAGACGATATTATGCAGCTTAGGAAGGATCTATGGTAGTTAAAAGGGTTGGTGGAAATATTTTGAAGCCTTATTATTGCTAGAGCTCCTTCCTAAGCTGAATAAAATGTCTAATAGTTGCCAGAATATAATGAAAAGGACGTCCCTGGTACTGAATGGTTTAACCCCTATTGTCTCTGGCCCAGGGAACGTGACCAGGTAGCTACGTGGAGCATCCGTCACGCGAACCCTATACCAAGAATTGAAATGCTAGGTTTTTCCAGGTTAAATAGGAATGGGAATTTCCCCCAGGCTACCTTTAGGATCAACCTTTCCTGGTACCTGGCGCGGGGTACGAACCTCTGAAGGGAATTTAACCCCCCTAAAAACCCACAGGTTTTGAGATGCCTTGGGTGGGGTTCGAACCCTGGTTAGTGACGCACCACCATCACCACCAGGCCCGCGCGCTAACCCACTGTGATTAAGCGTCGGCTATCGTTCTGATGGTCGATGGTTCGATCCCACTGAGAGACTAGAAACATTTAGTGGCTCACGTGTACTTGCAGTCTAGATTTTCACATTCGGTATAATGTATAATTTGGTGAATATCACACCCTTTGAATGTAGTCGCGATACGAATGCTATCAGAAACTGTTGACAAAAATGTTGAGTTCCCACAGTTAACGGGGTGTGATATTCCCTTTTAAAACTAGTGTACTGAATGCTATGACTGTCTCAGACCACAATTTTTGTAACTCTGCCGGTATACTCCATACATACTCGAAAAACGCCTACCCCTACTTAAAATAATGTACTGAACGTCTCAAAAAACACTCAAAAAGATTTGTTCTATTTATATGGCGAAATTGGAGACAAAATCGGATAATAAATGGCTGATTCATCATCATATTAGGTGAATAAACATGCACTATTCATGAATAAAGCTTTAAATTTACTCGTAACTAAAACGTATTTTAAATCCTGAGTTACCCCTACAATCATTTCCTGGCAAGTGCCACCCGCTCGCAAAGAAAACCTGACAATTTGGGGGACTAAACTATTTTATATTAATATTTAGAAGCTGCTCCTGTGTTAGTTTATTCTGTTTTAAATGTGTCAAGTGTAGGGTTATTTATTGTATCTTCTGGGGGAAAGGGGAGACTATATCGAGTGTGCCTTCTTGCGGAGAGGAAACTGTGCAGCCACACACCTATTTGGCCTTGGATGCCGTGATCCACCTTGTCGAATGCTTTAGCAACACGACATCCACATTTTCTCCCTCTGCTACCTGACGAGCTATATATATATTGTTATGGCTGGATCGGCAATACATATTCGGGATTCTTGATCGTAGGACAGAAATGGCTTATGTGACAACGACACGCTCGATTCCAGTCCCAAATACTATATGCTCCAGACAACAAAAGCACCAACGCCCTACAGAGTTATCGTCTATGGTAACGAGGAACCTTAACTCGGCGAAAGTGTACAACAGGGGTAGGCTATGAGGCTATACTCCCTCAGACATTTATAGGTTACGTTATTACTAAAGAAATGCAATACTCAAGAAACTACGTTAATATTAAGCCTCTAATAATGTAGAATAGAAGCAGGCTAAAGGTATGACAGTGAAATGCTAAATGACAAATGTACACGCCTACTTGAAAGCGCGTGCACTAGAATAACTGTCCCCTACTAACATGCACTAGCATGTAGCATACAAGATGTTCATGATCCAGTAGATACCTAATAATACACATGGAAGGAACATAAATAGTAGTCACTTATTATAAGAATGAATCTATACTTGGAATAACTAAAAGGTTGCAGGCAACAGTACTGCGCCGGTAGCCTACTACCGCATAGGCTACTTCGCTTCTCTCACTCTGTCTCCCCTCTGAGTCCGTATGCGCCCTACGCAACAGAACTCCGGACACAGCAGCAAAACGACAGTGCAGTTAATTGATACATGAAAGTATTAATAGTGTTGTCTTGTGTGTGAGTAATGTGTATTGTAAAGTGTTACATACATAAACTTAAAGAGAGCTGCAATGCATAGTAAAATAAAGATATATCCCACTCATCATCCCCATGTGTTCTAGCTAGCAGGCCAAGTCACAGGAACAACGAGTCCCAGCACCGAAAGCGAGAACCCAGGAAAAGACTGCAGAGAACACAAGGACAGATAAATTACGTTACTCTACTATACCGGCACTACGAGCGAGCTGTAGTCTCTGGTACTACACTCGCTCCTGGCTCGGTAGGCAAATCAAGGCTAAGTCCTCGCCCCTCTACAGACAACTCCTGGGCATGGTCGGGCTCTTACACATGGCACTAGTCTAGTCACAAATTGGATGATGAGCTGGGCATATAACTCGTGAACATGTAGAACGTTCACCAACTATCCTCATCAAGAAGATCGCTGTTCACATTAACCCCTTAAATCTAATACATGTAAATATATGCTTGTCCTAAGAGTAATACGAGAGGTGAGTGCTGAAACTCCTTTAGGACCTCAAGGGAAGGTTATGCATTTAAATAGAGAGAAGAATGAAATGAGAGTAATGTCGTCAGAGAGAAAGAGTGCAACCGTGAGAAGTTGGGAGAGAGGGCAAGGGATGTTAGAATCTCAAAGGTTCTAGGCAACCTGATCATGGAACACACAGCGAGCCTCCAGGCAATGTGCAGTACGACAACATGGGCAGCCCAGGCAGCATAGGCAGGCGGCAATGGACTACCAACCCTGTCGCGCCTAGCTATAAGCGCAAGGCTGCCAACCGGTCCATACGTCTGGCAACCACCCCCCCGGCAGCGTGGCGCATTGCTACCCTCTCGCTCTGAAGCCCAACTCACTCTCTCTCTCTGAACTCCCATTGTCTTATCTATCAACTTCTCTATTGATACTACATATTAAATGGAAGGTCTCGACATGGCTTAAAACAAAACCCACCACTGGTTAGCACATGACGAGACCTTTGCAGAGATACAAAGAACATAGTTATACGTTGTCACACTCAATATAGGCAGCCAGCACGGTACAGCGGTACAGAGGTACCGCACAGTGGCGGTACAGTGGAGTACCAAGGAGTACAATCAGGTTGCGTTGCCACGCACTGGGTGCGTCACAGCCCCCCCAAGATTTTAGATAATCGACCTTAGAAGCATTATCAAAATCTGACAGGCAACCAACCGACCTGCTACCCTTAGCTGCCACTAATTGCAAAAGGTGCACAACAACTGAAGTGTGAATTATACATAAAACACAATATCGCATGCATCATGCTACAACAATAAAGACTTACAAAACTAAAAAAAAAAAATTTCTCGTTTATTTTATTGTTTTATAATCTTTTTGGACGGCGTTATGATAGCCTAATTTTACTCCTGCTCAACCCACACACCGTGCACGACTATCCTGGATCATCAACCCTTGATAGACAATCTGCTATCACGTTCTCACTCCCGGCAATATGCTGAATGTTGAGATTATACTCTTGGAGCATTAGGGACCACCTGGTCAACCGCATATTCCGATTGTGAAACTGATTTAGGAATTTCAAGGGATGATGGTCCGTATAAATCGTCACTACCGGGCCGTAGGCTGGAACATAAACTTCGAAATGTTTGAGCGACAAAACGATAGCAAGAAGCTCCTTCTCTATAGTCGAGTAATTCCTTTGTGCCGAATTAAACTTGCGAGAAAAGAAGCTCACTGGGTGTTCCAAGCCCTCGGAATCAGTCTGCAGTAACACTGCCCCGGCACCCACACCGCTGGCATCAGTCGCCAGCTGAAAACTCCTGGAAAAGTCTGGGGCTCTCAAAATCGGATGTGTACACAGCAGGTGCTTGACTAGGTCGAAAGCCCTCTGACACTCCGCAGCCCAACAGAACTTCACTGACTTCGACAGTAGATCAGTTAACGGTGCTAAGACAGTAGAGTATCCCCGGATGAAGCGCCTATAATAGCCTATCATACCTAGGAACCGCATGACCTGGCGCTTAGTGGTGGGCCTGGGAAACATATTGATAGCCTGTATCTTGCTCAGGGGGGGGCACACCCGGCCTAACCCGACCACGAAGCCAAGATACTGCACAGTAGCCTTTACAAACTCGCACTTCCTCAGGTTCACCACCAGCCCAGCATCGTGCAACTTCCCAAACAGGGTCTCTAAGTGCCTTAGGTGATTTTCAAAATTGTCATCATACACTATCACGTCATCAAGGTAGACCGTGCAGTTAGGGATTTCGTCACAAATATCGTTCATCAGGTTCTGAAACGTGGCAGGTGCGTTCTTAAGCCCATAAGGCATTACGTTACATTGGTAGGTCTTGCCATCTACCACAAAACCACAAACTTGCTTAGCTCGGTCCGACAGGGGTACTTGCCAGTAGCCTTTTACAAGATCAATTTTAGTAAGGTACTTTGCATTCCCTATCTTGTCCACGCTGTCGTCAACTCGAGGCAAAGGGTAAGGGTTGGTAGTGGTCAAGCCATTTAGCCTACGAAAATCTATGCAGAACCGCACCTTGCCGTCAGGTTTTGGCTGCAACGTGACGGGTGATGTCCACTTCACATAACCTTCAGTGATCATCCCTCTCTCAACCATGTACTTTAACTCCTCCCGTAAAGCTGGCAACTTTACCGGGGGCACACGGTAGGGCACTGACTTGAAGGGCACATTATCACCGACGTCCACGTCGTGCGTTACCTGAGTAGTGAGACCTGGGTGTTCGGCGAAAACAGAGGGGTATGACCTGAACAGGCCTAGGACAGCAGCACCCTGGTGCTCAGGCAGGTGACTTACAGCTTGCCTAGCCTCTTGTTCAGTATTCCCCGCCCACTGTTCCGCGGAAATGACACAGTCCCAGCTATCCTCCTCAACAGCATGACTGTCCCCACCTCCTTCTCCACCCTGGCCGCTGCAGGCCAGCACAGGGACAGTGAGAGGCTCTGAGGGGCGTCTCACATACTCTTTCATGAGGTTAACATGACATAACTGATGTTTTTTTCTACGGTCAGGTGTTGCAACGAGATAATCAAGGTCGGACAGTTTCTTAGCCACCACATACGGCCCAATAAACTTGGCAGAAAGGGGGTGTCCAGGCAAAGGTAAAAGCAACATTACCTCCTGACCCACCGAAAACTCCCGAAGCTTCACCTTGGCGTCATACTGGTGCTTCATGACCGCCTGTGCATTAACCAAGTTATTACCTGCCGCTGCCATGCAACCTATAAGTCTCTCCCGGCTCTCAAGGATATATTTAAGTACAGACCCCGGCTTCTCTTCGCCCTCCCAGATCTCTTTCACCATACTTAAAGGTCCTCTCACATTATGGCCAAAGACTAGTTGATTTGGACTGAACCCCAGGCTCTCTCCTGGGACTTCACGTGCAGCGAACAGAACATACGGCAGACCCAAATCCCAATCAGTGTCATGTTCTGCACAGTAACAGCGTAGCATACTCTTCAGGGTCGAGTGCCACCGCTCCAAGACTCCCTGACTCTCGGGATGGTAGGCTGACGACACTACAGAACATATACCGTGCAACTGAAGGGTTTGCTTGAACAATTTGGATGTAAAATTGCTCCCCTGGTCTGACTGCACCTCACGTGGAAATCCATAACGGGAACAGAACAATAATAAGTTTTTAACAACTGCCTTTGCCGAGCCGTTTCTCATGGGGTATGCGTCCGGGTATCTCGTAGCCACATCCATGATTGTCAACAGGAATTTATTGCCACTACTAGTAGGCGGGAAAGGGCCAACCAAATCTACTACAACTTTGCTGAACGGAGGCCCGGTGACAGGTATGGGAAACAAAGGTGCCTTCGGGATTGTCTGGTTAGGCTTCCCCGTTGTCTGGCAGGTCGCACACCCAGCCACCCATGCACAGACATCAGCCTTGACCCCAGGCCACCAGAAAAACCTGCCCAATGCCGCCAATGTTTTTGTTACCCCCAAATGACCCGCCACCGGCACATCATGCGCCAGACACAATAAGGACTCTCTATACTTATTTGGAACAACCACCTGGTCTACTACCCTCGCACCGCCCTCCCACTTCGATTTGGGGTCTAGAAATCTGCGGTACAATATCCTGTTGAGCCTAAAGAAATCTCCCGGCTTCGCATCCCCATCTTCCTCCAACTCTATGGCACCATTGCTATAACGAGCTAGGCTAGCGTCTTGCAGCTGCTGCTCACTAATGTCCCTGGGCGTCAATGCATCAAGATGGTTTTGTAATAAGACATTACCCCGGCTAGTAGGCTCTACTGCCTTAGTGGCTCTCGCTACAGCTCTTGCTTCACGCGAAGTCTTACCCAACTCTGCCTTGTTACACCCCATATCTGGGCCAGAGTCAACTCCCGTGTTTATTATAGGTCCAAGTACCGAATCACCGAGAAGTGCAGCAGAATCAATGTCCCTTTTCCTGCCCTTAGCAACCTTCTTCTGATCCTTCCTCCACTGTCCCCGAGGTTGAGTGCTAGGCTGTGCAGGAGCCGCTGAGCGAGATCGGGTTACCACACAGGCCATCTCATCCTGTTGGCACCTCCCAACCCATTCCCGATTCTCACCATCCACGTCGGCCGCCCTCTCGGCAACGACTAAGGGTGGAGTCCCGGAAGTGGGCACCGCAAAGTCGTTGCCGAGAAGAAGGTCGACGCCCTCAACTGGCAAACACTCAACGATCCCTACATCCAGCTCCCTGCACACCTCTCCCACTCTCAACTCCAACCTCACAAGTGGGTATGACCTCGTAGCATTTATACCCTGCACCACAACAACTCTGGCCGCATTTATCGGTTTCCCTGTGAAGTTCCTCAACAAAGTTTGCGAAGCCCCCGTATCCCTCAGCAAGTCAACCCTCCGTAGTTCACTCCCCCAGCTCACAAACCCGTGCCCCCGATGGCTACAGAAAGTGTCCCGGACAGGTGTCGAGCCTTCCGTACGCTTCTTTACCGCGTGTGCCTCAGCTGCTGACAACCTACCCCGGGCAGTTGCTGCAGCCTTCATTGACACACCGATACTGTAAACCAATGACACCGGCTTAGCGGGAGTGTTACTAGGGCACTCACGTGAATAATGGCCTAGCTTCTGACATTTGTAACATTTCACATCCCCAATGGGCTTCTTCCCTTGTGCGGGCGAAGAAGGGGCCTGACCTTTAGTAAACGGGAGAGGCTTGTGTTTGTAGGTGTTATTAGGTGCAATGCTTTTAGTGTGGTTATGTGTGTCATAGGATTTGTTATTATCGAAAACTCTGGTGGGTGGGGTATAGCGCCCCTTCTGCCCTGACTCAGCCCTCTGAGCGGCACCGCAACCACGAATCAATGATAATCTGAGGTCTGCCATCTTGGCAGCCTCCTCTACTGTCTTGGGACATTTTTCCTTAATGTTCAGCGTTAGATCGGTTCCAGTACATTTGTAAAACTGTTCCAGATAGAAAAGTTGCTTAATTTCCTCAGCCGACTCTGCGTGCTCGGACCGAAACCAGTTATTACCTGCATCTGTTAAGTCCCGTGCGTGCTCCATAAAACTGACGTCGCTCTTCTTATTCACGCCACGGAACTTCAATCTATAAGTTTCGGGTTGCAGTTCGTAGGCCCGGAGCACAGCCTCCTTCACCAGTCCATACACGACACTCTCGTCCAGTGACAGTGCATCGTAGGCTTTCAACCCCTTACCCACTAGACGTGATGAAACTAATGCTGCCCATTTAACCTCCGGCCAGTCATACTCACGACACTTCTTTTCGAAACGAGCAAAAAACTCAGTCACTGCTGTCTCATCAAATGCGGGTACTAACTTAATTAAATGCGAAAGTGAGTCTGTAACCCAGTGCCCACCACCGAGATGACGCCCCGTGGTCTCTACTCTAGACTTCTCGACATCCATTTCAGCCTGGTACCTGGTTGCATCCTGATTGGCTTGGATTCTAGCAACCTCTATGCGTTCTATACTAGCCTGTTGTATCTGAGTCTCCTGCAGCTTAATCCGTTCTATACTAGCCTGTTGACTCTCTTGCAACTTAAGCTTAGCTAGTTCTAGCTGAAATAACATCTCAGGAGACAGGCCTGGGGGGGGAGAGCACAAAATGGGGGATCCACACCGAGACGTGTTTACGGGTAAGCCAGCTTGCCATTGAGAACCCTCCTGCTGCATCGTGCTAAGACTCGCTGGCTGAGGGCCCAGCTCAGGGGTAGAGTGGAATGGAGGCTTGGAGGGAACCCCCCAAGACCCCACTCCACCCACCGCCCCATCGCCATCACCCAACAAACATGCCACCAAATTCTTCTTGGGCCAACTGTCAGGACAGTCCCGCCCCAAAACCGTGGCTAAACAGCGAAGACCGTAACAATCAATAGCCTGCAGGCGCTGTTCGGTCAAAGGTGTCTGCAAAAATGCCCGGGCATCCCTCTCTCCACTTATAACACTCCCCTCCCTAAATATCTGTTGTACTTGCTGGTCACTAGGCTGTACCGTGTTATCCTCCCCCGTAAATGATGAGTCATTAGACATAGTGCTGGTTATACAATTGCTGTTCATAAAAAAAAAAAAGTGTTTATTACTAATTGCAGTCTCGACTCACAAAATGTTAAAGATGCTTGAATGACTCTACTCTAGACACCCCTAACGAAACAATCTGCAAGTCCACCAATACAATAATGACACAATAAAAATTCCTCCAATATGCAAGAAAATTCTAGCCAGCTCTACTAGGTAGCATAGAATAGTTCTCCAAAAAACATGTGATAGGATACTACTGAATCTTGTGCAAGGTCGCCATTTTGTTACGGCTGGATCGGCAATACATATTCGGGATTCTTGATCGTAGGACAGAAATGGCTTATGTGACAACGACACGCTCGATTCCAGTCCCAAATACTATATGCTCCAGACAACAAAAGCACCAACGCCCTACAGAGTTATCGTCTACGGTAACGAGGTACCTTAACTCGGCGAAAGTGTACAACAGGGGTAGGCTATGAGGCTAAACTCCCTCAGACATTTATAGGTTACGTTATTACTAAAGAAATGCAATACTCAAGAAACTACGTTAATATTAAGCCTCTAATAATGTAGAATAGAAGCAGGCTAAAGGTATGACAGTGAAATGCTAAATGACAAATGTACACGCCTACTTGAAAGCGCGTGCACTAGAATAACTGTCCCCTACTAACATGCACTAGCATGTAGCATACAAGATGTTCATGATCCAGTAGATACCTAATAATACACATGGAAGGAACATAAATAGTAGTCACTTATTATAAGAATGAATCTATACTTGGAATAACTAAAAGGTTGCAGGCAACAGTACTGCGCCGGTAGCCTACTACCGCATAGGCTACTTCGCTTCTCTCACTCTGTCTCCCCTCTGAGTCCGTATGCGCCCTACGCAACAGAACTCCGGACACAGCAGCAAAACGACAGTGCAGTTAATTGATACATGAAAGTATTAATAGTGTTGTCTTGTGTGTGAGTAATGTGTATTGTAAAGTGTTACATACATAAACTTAAAGAGAGCTGCAATGCATAGTAAAATAAAGATATATCCCACTCATCATCCCCATGTGTTCTAGCTAGCAGGCCAAGTCACAGGAACAACGAGTCCCAGCACCGAAAGCGAGAACCCAGGAAAAGACTGCAGAGAACACAAGGACAGATAAATTACGTTACTCTACTATACCGGCACTACGAGCGAGCTGTAGTCTCTGGTACTACACTCGCTCCTGGCTCGGTAGGCAAATCAAGGCTAAGTCCTCGCCCCTCTACAGACAACTCCTGGGCATGGTCGGGCTCTTACACATGGCACTAGTCTAGTCACAAATTGGATGATGAGCTGGGCATATAACTCGTGAACATGTAGGAACGTTCACCAACTATCCTCATCAAGAAGATCGCTGTTCACATTAACCCCTTAAATCTAATACATGTAAATATATGCTTGTCCTAAGAGTAATACGAGAGGTGAGTGCTGAAACTCCTTTAGGACCTCAAGGGAAGGTTATGCATTTAAATAGAGAGAAGAATGAAATGAGAGTAATGTCGTCAGAGAGAAAGAGTGCAACCGTGAGAAGCCGGGAGAGAGGGCAAGGGATGTTAGAATCTCAAAGGTTCTAGGCAACCTGATCATGGAACACACAGCGAGCCTCCAGGCAATGTGCAGTACGACAACATGGGCAGCCCAGGCAGCATAGGCAGGCGGCAATGGACTACCAACCCTGTCGCGCCTAGCTATAAGCGCAAGGCTGCCAACCGGTCCATACGTCTGGCAACCACCCCCCCGGCAGCGTGGCGCATTGCTACCCTCTCGCTCTGAAGCCCAACTCACTCTCTCTCTCTGAACTCCCATTGTCTTATCTATCAACTTCTCTATTGATACTACATATTAAATGGAAGGTCTCGACATGGCTTAAAACAAAACCCACCACTGGTTAGCACATGACGAGACCTTTGCAGAGATACAAAGAACATAGTTATACGTTGTCACACTCAATATAGGCAGCCAGCACGGTACAGCGGTACAGAGGTACCGCACAGTGGCGGTACAGTGGAGTACCAAGGAGTACAATCAGGTTGCGTTGCCACGCACTGGGTGCGTCACACCACCCACATGAGGGAAGGAGAGGTGGCCAATGGCAGGAATGGTTAGTTGAACCGTGCGGAAGAAATGGAGAGTGGAGTAGAGGAGTAGACACTAGCCCCTTGTGATCACAGGCAACCCCGTCCGCTTTTTACTCATGAGGGTGTCGGTGAATTTTGTCTAATTTCAAAAATATTTGGCACACTTGTAGGGGACCTAAAAAGAGAGATTCCTGTAATATTAATTCTCTAGGAAAATTAGTTTTTGAGTTAGGTCAGAATTAGTGTGAACATTAATAAGATTTTTATTAAATAAAAGGAAAATGCAAATTTTGTAGAGTGATCTTTTTGTTGCATTGAGGGTACTCACAAAAGATTGAATTTCAATGGCACATTTCTACTTTTTCCATTTGTTATCTAATCATGGAATTAGGTAATTTTGAAATTAGATAACAAATTAGTTAATTTTCGCTGACACATTTGTTGGGGTGCTGCGTCTAAATAGGAAATAAATAAATACAAAGGGAAATGCATTGTTGTAGGGAATTTTATGCCCTTTACACTAACATAAGTATAATTGCTGTAGGATTATTTGTTAACGAGCCTTGACCGACATAGCATGCTAACTTACGCAAAGTGAGCAAGGCTGGCAACTCTGAGCCGAGCCGCATATACGCTCTCTCTTCCGGCTCAGAGGTCTCTGAGACAGGAAGGCTCTCACCCACATATGGTTTATTTCACTTGGGTAGGGATACCAGATACTGACAGAGAAAATATATTAGCAGGTAATATGTATACCAGAAATGCATAGTTTTTTAGTTTGTTTATACATGTATGAAGACCAGAATGCATACACTGATTGCTGGGGTACGTGCCCACCCACGAAAGTTTGAAATAAGTGCAAAAATAAAATATTTCCAGACTGAATATCGCCATAGGACTTTCACAGACTAGAGGGATCGATGATGATGCCATATACCCGGTTGCTAAAAATTGCCCGTCTGAGCACAGTCACGTCCAAAAACGTGGACGGTCCCTTTAAAAGGTTAGAGCCTTAAGTTGTAGAACTTTATTGTGGTGTGTGACCCCTCTTTTGTTAGCCAGTATTGCGTGTTGTTGCCCTGGTTTATCGCCCGTGTTTGGGTGGTTTTTAAATCCTTTCATAGTAACTCTAGTTACTGATGTGGACCTTGTGATAAGTCGTGTGTAGCCTTTGTGGTACAGCACTGAATACAGAGTACCTGGGTCGTTAGGAACGGACTGATCACATCAAGACGTGGGGTAGCACTACAGAAGGGGGAGCCTGCGGGTTCTCCCAGGACTCGTCTACCTCACTGATTGTGTAGGGCAACCTTGTCTGGACGCCCGCGCTCCACCTTATACCTGGCCTCTGGTGTCTCACAAGTAACTGACGGGGTTGGGAGAGGGGTCTCTGAGGGACAATAGTAGGTGTCAGCTTGACAACATTTTGAGTAATGAACTGTATTGGATGGTTAAAGGTGGGCCACACACATACTTGTTTTACGGTAGTGGCATGGTTTTGTTTGTGCAGTTTTGAATGCCTGACGATCACTTCCCTGGTGCTGTCTCTATCTCCTGTGGGTCGTACAATTAAGTACCTTACAGTAGTATAAAGCTGGTGCATGTTTCAGGTGAGGGTACCGTATTGTAGTTTAGACTGGAAGCGAGCGAGTAAAAGTCATAGGGGGGAAAAAAGTTGTGTAAGGTGTTTAAATTGGCTAGGCTTGATATTAGTAATATTTGCACCAGGACGTTTACTGTGCACTCCCTTTCAGTCCAATAATGACCCAGTCAGTGTTGAGATTAGTTAAAATATTCAGCAGTATGTTATTATTGTGATTAATATATCAGTTGACATTAAATTGTAATGGTTAAAAATAAATAACTAAATAGGCCTAATGGTGTCTTATAGGTACGAGGGTCATTATTCTAGCTTTATATATAAAATCTTATTGTTTGGCATTGTTATATTAAGCTTAGGAAAGGGGTGTCACAACCGGAGCAATATTGTTTTGAAATTAGAATGAGCTTGATTTGTTTTGGTCATTTAATCACTTCCAGGGGTATACAGTTATATATAGAGCATAACTTTAACTTTGTGAATCGAGTAAAAATAACTATAATGCTGGGATTTGGCCTAATAATTGTCTGTACTTAATTTCTCGTGTGATGATACCCTTATTCAGAAACCTTAGCGACAGTGCCCCATCTCGAGAGGCTTGACAGGTCAAAATGTATGTGTTTTTAGCTACACTTTAAAAACTAGTAGCTTGGATATCGTAACAGTGAGTATTTGTACATGAATTTCGTTTAGGTCATATAAAAGTAATTCAAGTATCCTTTGAAAGTCTTGTTAAAATCGTAAGTAAATTGAGTTCCTTTAACCAATGTAATAGTATTGTTGATATGCCAGAGGATGATAACCCCAAAATCCTACAGGGCAAGTAAGGGGGCAGGAGAGAACTGGGAGTGCTATGAGACTTGCAACAAAGGCTGTGATTGTGTGTGGAGGAGTTGCCAGCTCTCCCATGAGTTGCTAACTAGGCCGTTAATGTGTTAATGTGCGTGTGTAGCACGCTCAGTGGGCTGACTCGCCCTTCTCAACCAGTCTCTCTG
The DNA here is from genome assembly GCA_037953745.1 of Lithodes maja. Taxonomy (NCBI): domain Eukaryota; kingdom Metazoa; phylum Arthropoda; class Malacostraca; order Decapoda; family Lithodidae; genus Lithodes; species Lithodes maja. The sequence continues at coordinate 44,355 of JBAKBP010002960.1, forward strand.
ACGGACTCACGGTCGTTTCGGCTCAGGCTTGTTCCTCTCTGTTCGTTCGGAGCCTTCGCTTCCCGGACGGTGAAGTGATGTAAAGTCAGTGAAAATAGGTTAGCCTAAACTGAACAAGATGCGGAAATACATTTTTTTATTTTTTTTCTATATTCCAACTACTCCCTCTCGGGCATAGGCTGATAGCCTTTATACTCTACCGCTGAACACGGTGAGGCCCGTGAGGTCTTGCTCCAGTCTAGGGAGTGAGACATGCGAAGCTTCACGGCTCGAAGCAACTCCATCTCTGAAGCCGCCTCGCCTCTGCGCTTCACAGTCTCATCCCCCACACTCGGAACCTCACTCTCAGAACGCCACCTATTGAGCAATTAACTCACTCGGCATTGCCCCCCTGTAGTATATTTTTGAATATGGGAATATTCATACATTGCTATTTAATCAGGGAACAATGAGGGTATTTGTTTGGCATTTCGGTGTGCTGTGGTAATGCACTGATACTAGGTACAGCACAAATTCCATCCCAATAATATCTTCCCATTGACATATTGGGATTCGAACCCGGGTCCATTGGATTACCAGTCCAGTGGCAAGACCACTCCGCCACACCTCCCCATAGACTACCAGAACCAGAAATGCCCCCATCAGTTTGACCCCTGGAAACGACTCCCCTAAATGCCTTGGACCACTACCTTTTACTTTAAATGTCTGCAACATTCGTGGCCTTTCCTCTAACTTCCACTCTGTGGAACACCACCTCTCCTCTGTCAACACTGATCTTCTCTTCCTCACCGAAACTCAGGTGTCTAGGACTACCGACAGCAAATCCTTCTCTGTATCCTCCTACTATCTCTATCCTCAGTTTCAAGCCAAAGGTGGATGTTGCATAATTATGTGTGCAACAATCTCGCTTTCTCTCGTGTTCCCAAATTAGACTCTTCTGAATTCTCAACTCTCGGGCTAAAGCTTTCTTGTCACTCTCAAAATAAATATTTCTGGGCTGTTTATCTCTCCCCTAATTCTACTGACTATCCAAAATTCTTTGACTATCTAACTTCTAAAGTGGAACACATTCTATCTATCTCTCCTTTCGCAGAAATCTCTATCCTAGGAGGTTTCAACGTTCACCACCACCAATGGCTCTCCTCTGTTTCCACTGACCAACCTGGTGAACAAGCCTACATCTATTCTATCCTAAATGACCTAGAGCAGCTAGTCCAGCAACCTACCCATATCCCGGATCTCTTCGGAGATAGGCCCAATATTCTTGACTTATTTCTAACCTCTAACCCTTCTGCTTATACTATAAATCTTTTCTCTCCTTTGGGCTCCTCCAACCATAAACTAATATCTGTCACCTGTCCTATCTCTCCGGTACGGCCACCTAATCCTCCCAACCGGCGGCACTTGTGGCACTTTGGCGCTGCCGATTGGGAGACTCTTCGACAGTAATTCTTTGATTTCCCATGGAATTACTTTTGCTTCCTTGGCGGGGCACCCTCGGAGAGTGCTGAACGCATTACCAAGGTAATCATCTTGGGCATGGAAGCATAGATTCCATTTTCTTTCTCTCAGTCTAATGCAAACAAATCTGGGTCTACTCACGCTTGTTCTACTGCTGTCCGCAACAAGGAGGAAGCATTCAAACAGTACTGATGCCTTAAAACTCAAGAATCTCATTCTTCCTATGTTTCTGCCCGGAATCATGCCAAATCTGTTCTTCGACTTGCCAAGCACTCTTTCATCAATAATAAATGCACTGAACTATCCAACTCTAGCTCTTCCCAAGCTTTCTGGCATCTAGCCAAAAACGTCTCCAACAATTTTTCTTCCGCGTCTTTCCCTCCCCTTTTCCACTCTGATGGCACAACCATCACTTTCTGACGAAGCTGAACTCTTCGTTCAAACTTTTGCTAGAAACTCATCCTTGGATGATTCCGGTGCTATTCCTCCCTCTCCACCCACCTCTCTCCTATACTAATGCCTAATATCATAATCTCTTCTAAAGATGTACTTTCTACCCTCTCTGGGCTTAATACTAATTAGGCGTACGGTCCGGACAGTGTTCCTCTTGTTGTACTAAGAAACTGTTCTTCTGTGCTGACTCCCTTCCTAGGCAAACTTTTTCGTCTCTGTCTCTCCTCTAACGTCTTCCCTTCTTGCTGGAAGTTTGTTCTCATTCAACCTGTCCCGAAGAAGGGTGACCGCTCTCAACCCTCCAACTATCGTCCAATTGCTCTCATCTCTTGTATCTCTAAAGTTTTTAAAACTATTGTTGCATCCAAATTTCTTAAGCATTTCTCTTCTCATGATCTACTCTAAGATCGCCAGGCTTCCTTAAGAGTCTCTCTACTGGTGATCTTCTTTCATATCTTACTAACTCTTGCTCATCCTCCTTTCGGGACTTCGGTAAGACCTTTTCTATTGCATTAGACATATCGAAGGCCTTCGATAGTCTGGCACAAATCTTTCATTTCTAAACTACCCTCCTTCGGTTTCTATCCCTCCATCTGTGCCTTTGTCTCTAATTTCATTTCCGACCGTTCCATAGCTGCGGTTGTGGATGGTCATCGCTCACTTCCTCATCCTATCAAATCTGGTGTTCCTCAGGGTTCTGTCCTATCTCCCATTCTCTTTCTAATCTTATTAAATGATCTTCTCAACTGTACCTCCAGTCCCATCCATTCATACGCAGACGACTCTACCTTACAATACTCAATTAGTTTTCCGGAACGCCTACGCCAGCAATTTCTCAAAGACAAACGTAATGAAGCCATGCAACACTTATCTTCTGATCTAACTACTATTTACAATTGGGGCGAGAAAACCTTGTTACCTTTAATGCTTCCAAAACCCAATTTCTTCATCTTAGTACCCTTTCGGAACTTCCAGAGGACTATCCCTTTATCTTTCAACAATACAAAAATCAATCCTTCATCTTCTCTCAATATTCTAGGTGTCTCCTTCTCTTCTGCTCTCACTTGGAAGGACCATAATAAGTCTTGCAAAGGCAGCCTCCAAGAAGCTGGGTGTGCTAAACCGCCTCAGGGGGTTCTTTACCCCTGCGCAGCTTCTGGCTCTGTACAGGGGCACAATGCGTCCTTGCATTGAGTATTGTTCACATGTGTGGGGAGGTTCCTCTCTCACCGCACTCCTAGACAAAATAGAAGGGAAAGCCTTTCGTATCATTAACTCCCGTCCACTCACTAACTCTCTGCAATCTCTATCTCTCTCCACCGCAATGTTGCATCTCTCTTGCTATTCTATCGCTACTACAATAATAAGTGTTCCTCAGAGCTTTCCCAGTGTATACCACCTCCTCTACGTAGGGTAAGTAGTACTCGTCTAGCAACACAATCCCACCCCTACTCTATGCAACTCTCAAACCCAAGAGTGAAACGCTATTCTGTCTTTCTTCTATTCAACTGCTGAGCTCTGGAACTCTCTCCCAGAATCAGTCTTTCGCTCTTCCTATGACCTAAATTGTTCAAACTCCGTGTTTCCAGGCATTTTGGCTCAAACATCCCTTGATTTTGGCCCTGTATGTCACTCTTTCAACTCTGGGAGAGGCACTCGCTACAGGCAGTTCTGCCTTTTGTCTCCCTCACTCACAAAAAAAAAAAAAAAAAAAAAATTGGACCTTGTATTTACTCGGGACCCTCTTGATATACAGAATATTAAGTAGGCTACCAGTGCCCCACAGGAAGGAGTGACCACTTTTGTCATAGAGCTGAAATTTATCATTGGTAGTTTTTGAGATAGAAGAGATTACCATACATACATTGGTGATGGGCTGGTCTATCAGAGTGAGAACTGAGCGATCTCTACCATACCTATAGCTTACTCTGACTGTTCCGTTTACTTATATATTTTCTAGATCTCGTGTGACGGCGTCTCTTCCATGGATTGACCTCTCAATCTACCAAGATTGGAAGCCAAAGCGTCACATTTTTCCTTTGCCCCTCAACTTTCTCTTCATAATTGCTGAAGGGCACAGGGCCCTGGGTGGGGCTTTGGTTTCCCGGGCGTTTCCGCACCCTTCTCACCTCCCCGCCATGGTGTGGCTTCGGTCACCCAGGCTTTATTTTGGTAGGCAGGGAGGGTTCTGTGGGGGCGCTCAGTTATGGCCTTGGCCTTGCTTGGGGTCTTGGGGCTGTTCGGCCAGGCAGTCTGGGGAACAACAACAACAACAACAACCATGCATATAAAGGATAGGTACATTTATGTAAGAGCTGATTTTACTGGGCTGAGTGAATACTTTGAAAAACTTGACTTGGGCCAGATGAAAGCACCCGGAAATATACACACAAAGTATGAAATTCTGATGGAGGCATATAAGGAAGGGATGAACAGATATGTACCTAAATTTTCAACAAGAATGAAGAAAAAGAGAGTGGTTTAACGAAAAATGTGAAAAGGCTCAACTGAAGAGAGATAGACGATGGAACAAGGTGCGAAGGCGGTACAATGAAGAAGCATGGAAGGAATACAAAGTGGCAAGAAATGAATATATCAAGATACAAAGAGAGGAAGAGAGGAATTATAAAAAGGACATTTCATTGAAATGCACAAGAGAACCGAAGTTGTTTTATAGATTCCTTAACCCGTCCAATTCCAGCGACGGCTACTAGCCGTCAATAGATAAGTCACTCCCCAGTCCCAGTGACAGCTAGGAGCTATCAGTAATGTACTTTCCTTGTAACTGCCTATATCAGGCTGTACCTGGTACCACGACCGTTTGAGCACTGCTCTCGATATGGCAACACTTCTCAGCTTATATAAAACCCACTGAAGGGTGGGAGAGCCAGTCTTTCTTCATCTCTTGAGGTGGAAGGTTGTTCTATCTTGCCATTTTGGCCACATTGCTTTGGACTAGGGGGGACTTTAATTACTGTATCCTCCGGTACAGTAGGGGTTAAAGGCAAAATTAAAACTAAGGATATTATAACAAGGTTGAGAGTTGGAGTGGAAGCCTATGAGAAGGGTCAAGAAATATGTCAGGTAATGAATGATAAATTGCAATCAGTGTTTGTCACAGAGGCAGAGTTCTTGGAGCCTGAGGATGCAGTATATGTGCCCCAAATATCAATTGATGAATATGAAGTAAAGAAATAAATGAAGGAGCTGGATGTAAGAAAGGCAATGGGACCTGATGAAGTGGAAGGGTGGATCTTAAGAGAGTGTGCAGATCAAATGGCGGGCCCAGTTTATGATATTATTGAGTGTTCCTTAGATAACGGCGAATTATCAATAAATTGGAAGAGTGCCAATATATAAAGGAGGAGATAAGGAAGACCCACTTAATCATCGACAAATATCCCTTACCAGTGTAATTTGTAAACTTTGTGAACAAATAGTTAAAAGAAAATTAATTGAGTTTTTGGAAGAGAGAAGGTTGCTCACAGCAAAGCAATTTGTGTTACAAACCTACCGAGTTTCTACAGGAGAGTTATAGACGTCATACAAGAAAGAGAGGGTTTGGCAGACTGTGTCTATCTCGACCTGAAGAAAGTATTCGAAAGGGTGCCCCATAAATGGCTTTTGTGGAAAATTAGGACGGTCTGAAGGTGCATGGGAAACTGTTCAAATGGACGGAGAACTATTTGATAGGAAGAGAGATGAGAACAAAAATACGAGACACGACTTCACAGCGGAAGAACATTAGCAGTGGGGTCCCAGAGGGGTCAGTGCTGGCACCGATACTATTTTTGATATATGTAAACGATGCCAGAAGGATTGACCAGTTGTTGCTGTTGTTGTTCCCCAAGCTGCCTGGCCGAACAGCCCCAAGGCCCCGAGCAAGGCCATGGCCATAACCCAGCACCCCCACAGAACCATCCCTGTCGACCACAATAAAGCCTGGGTGACCGAAGCCACTCCATGGCGGGGAGCTGAGGAGGGTGCGTAAATGCCTGGGAAACCAAAGCCCCCACCCAGGGCCCTGTGCCCCTCAGCAATTATGAAGAGAAAGTTGAGGGGCAAAGGAAAAATGTGACGCTTTGGCTTCCAATCTTGGTAGATTGGGAGGTCAATCCACGGAAGAGACGCCGTCACTTGAGATCTAGAAAATATATTAGTAAAAGGAACAGTCAGAGTAAGCTATGGGTATGACAGAGATCACTCAGTTCACTCTGATAGACCAGCCCATCACCTCATGACTAGAACCCAATCCTCTCAGCATCAGCTAGGAAAGGCCCTAGAAAGCCGCCTTTGGCGGGGGGGATAGCTCCCCTATTTCAACCCCTTTCGGGGTTGGGCACCCCCGCCCTGGGATTAACTAGTTACATAAACATGTTCACAGACGACGCTAAGATTTTGAAGAAAATTAAAGACGAGAATAGTTGTAGAAAGTTGAAAGATGATTTAGATAGGATACATCACTGGACAAAGCTTGGAAGATGGAGTTTAACGCAAAGAAGTGCCACATACTAGAAATGGGAGTCAGTGAAAGGGGGACTCAAATGGGAATACAACTTAGGATAGGAGAAAATCAGCACAGCAAAAGAAGAGAAAGATTTGAGAGTAATTATACAGAGTGATCTGTCACCAGAAAAGCATATCAATAGGATAATGGGAGGGCATATGGAATACTGACGAACATGAGGGTAGTTTTTACTTATATGAACGAGATGCTGAGACAGATTATAGTGTCAATGATTAGGCCAAGATTAGACTATGCAGCAGTGATATGGTCTCCACATCTGAAAAAGCAAATTTTCGAACCAAGTATGTGGATTTCTCAGTTCTATTTGGATTTTATAGTCTAGTTGAGTGTGTACACAATTGTTATGCATATTCATAATAGATATAATTGTTTATTTTTTAGTATATATACAGTACTGTATATATTATATGGGTCAATATAGGTTATCACCCTTCCATATGATTTTGATACTTCTCTCGGACATTCTGAGGATATATTTAGGTACATTTAGAATTATCACATCCAAATTGGCTACTTTTTTATGGATATATGCAAAATAGCCCAAAAAAGTTATCAGGTCCAAAAATCAAATCAGATTGAACTTCACTCGGAGTCAAGGTATACCCTCCATTTGCTGAGCTCTGGAACTCTCTCCCAGAATCAGTCTTTCCCTCTTCCTATGACTTAAATTGCTTCAAACTCCGTGTGTCCAGGCATTTTGGCTCGAACATCCCTTGATTTTGACCCTGTCACTCTTTCAACTATGGGGGAGGCATTCGCTATAGGCAGTTATGCCTTTTGCCTCCCTCAATCACATAGAAAAAAAACAAATACAAAAAATAAGAGCAGAATTGACTTGGATTGATTTTTGACACCCTTCATGGTGATATATGACACCTTTCGGCTGAGTTGGGAGACAGTGGTGGCAACAGAAGCCCTGTCCTAAAGTCCTTTGACAGAGCCTCCAGGACCGAAACAAACAGTAATGACCATGAGAGGACTCCCACTTCACCTTAAAGGGAAGGTGCATACCTTGTGTGTTAGGAGTGCAATGACCTATGCCTCGGAGATGTGGCCGGTTAAAGCAGAGGATTATCAATAGAATGGAACGGAATGAGAAGAGAATGGTGATATGGATATGTGGGGTTAACCTCAGGAAGGGGGTATCGAGCAAGGAATTAACCCTTGTCTGGCGGGACCGGACTTAAGTCGGTCTAGAGAAGAAAGGACTATGTGGCGGGGACCGACTTAAGGCGGTGTGCAATTTTGAGCAATAGTTGGCTCTGAGAGAGAGACGAGCGGTGGGAGGAGCGTAGGCCGGCTCTGACCGTTCGGCACAGGTCCCGCGTGGCAACTGCCGTCCCCTCCACACACATCCACACTCACTACCTCACTACACAGGGAATTATGTAAGGAAATTACCGTATTTTAGGGATTTTTCCTTCGTCTTGCACGATCGTTGCAAGCGAACGTGTGGTCGTAGAAGGATGGTTCTGGTGTCATTGGAAAGCTCAATTATCGCCCTTTCAGGGATACATAATTGTATTACGCTCTGGCTCTTGTTTATGCATGAAAAAGAGCACGGAAACAAGGTCGTTTAGGGCAAAACCACCCGCTTGGCAGGTAGTAGAAGTTACTGACGGGCCCGCTCGTAAGGCGTTAAGAAGGCGTCTGAGCATTAGGAGTGTCAGTGAAGTGATGTGCACGAGCCGACTTGGTTGGTTCTACATATGGAGAGAGTGGATGATCAGATTCAGAACTGGGTGAAGAAATGCTGGACTGTGAACGTGGGGGAAGCTGCGCATAGGGGTAGACCTAGAATGACGTGGGATTAGGTTCTCCAATTCGATTTCAAAATATAGAACTTGACAACAGAAGCAAGGGCTGCCTGGAATGCCGCCATTTAGGAATTGAGACTGTAACCACATTCTCTGTGGACAAAAATGGTCTTTAAACTTGCATGTATGTATGTGTCTATGTTCCAAACAGTTATACAAGATTCTACTGGGGTTGTATTGACTTTAAAGATAGGTTCTTACTTGACTGGAGAAGATGAGCACACACAAGAAAACAAACACAAAGATAATAGAAGATAATAATATAACACAGAGTACAAACATAGATTATTCTTATTCACACAAAGTCATATTATTAGAGGTGCAATGGTACATAAGACAGGGGTAGCTTTCAATTAGCAGCACGATCGAGGATCCTCTAGGTGTCTCAAGGGGAAGACAAAGGCAGGTTCTAAAGATCTGTGAAGACGTTGCTGCCTAGTATTCCCTACGACGTCCTGGTCTGTAGGGTTGGTCCTGTCATGTGACGGTGACAAAAGTTAGGGACATACTTCTTGAAGATCTCTGAAGACTGTAGAGGTGAGGGTCTTACATGAAAACAAGCCGTTCCACCAGTGTCTTACGCTCTCTTTTATAATCCAGACCTAGACTTTAGTAGATGATTGAAGACTTCCTTGAAGATCTCTGACGACTGTAGAGGTGAGGGTCTTACATGAAAATGAGCCGTTTCACTAGTGTCTTACAATCTCGTATCATGGGATTAAAGTAAGGAGCCGTTTCACTAGTGTCTTACGCTCTCTCTTACAATCCAGACCTGACTTCTATGCGAGTCTTTGCAGGAACTTCTGTAATGGAATCTTGGGATTATTATGAAGACGAGCCGTTCCACCAGTGTCTTACGCTATCGTATCGTAAGGACTAAGTACGCAGTTGTTTCACCAGTGTCTTACACCCTCCACTACAAGTCCTGACTGAGAAGGAAGCTGTTACAGCAGTGTCTCACGCTCTTCCAACCAGCCGTCCTATGTTTTGGGGGTTTACTAGAAGTATAGCGCGCACTACGTGTGGTAAACAATAATTGTAGTAAAGTCCTGTACTAAGGCAAAATTTAAAATGTTAGGAGACCACCAGTGCGGTCTAACAAAGATATAAAGCAAATATCCAAGGTACCTTCGAGAATCTGCATCGAGTAGTTCCACCAGTGTCTTACTCCCTCAAGGCAATTTATCAGTATATATAATCCCAAGTCTTCCAGATATCTTCAGCCAGTGTGTTTAGATATCTTTCCAACTGTACCACTTCTGGATTTGGTTGGGGGATGTCTTACCAATTCTGTCATTCCTTCCGGCTGCGCATCTCGGGTCTATAAGGGTGGTTGTGCGCAGAGGAGTGTGAGTCGACGGTGGTAACCCTTCTCAGAATCCGCACCACGGCGGTGGTGAGACTCGGCAGGATATGCGCGTGATGGTTTTGGGTTTATGGAAGGTATTCTCCCCTGGGTGCTGTGGTTGATGTTCTTTGGGTTTACTGGTTTAGTTGGAGGTTGGTCTTCTTATCAAGTCTTTTCCTGGTGTCAGGGGACGTGGCGAGGTGATGGTGACACGAGCCTGCCGGGGTGAGAAGGCTCTTGTGTCCTCATGTCTCGGCAGCGTGGTGACAGGAGTCGTTTCTATACTGGTGCTTTCATCTCCTCCATTGTTTTTCTCCCCTATCTCACAAAAATATTTACCAGACCCTGCAACTCCCACTCACTATCACTCATCAGTACTGTATCGTCAGCAATCAGCAGTACAGGCAACTTCCACTTATTTCCTTCCCTTATCAGCGGTACACGAACATCCACTGCTCTTCCTTTTATTTATTTCATGACTCCATCCATATATATATTGAACAACCATGGGGACATCAAACACCCTTGCTTTAACCTCGGCTCTCTTGCTTCTCGGCTAGCACTCACCCATTCTTGTCTGTCACACCCTTACTACTTAAAATGTACAGGGTAATATTGTACAACTGAACATAAAAAGTTACTGGTATATCTCTGGAACCAAATGAGCCATAATGATGAATGAGGTGTCGGTTCCCACTATTTCAAGGAATACCATAACCTCCAATTTCTAAATGACTGATGTGTTTTGAGACTGGTATATGTTCTGTACTGGTGTCATTCCCTTTCAGTCTGGCACTACATATCTATTTGGAGTGGTTGTTTTTAGTTTTATCTTGATCCCTATTACTTTCCAAAATAAGCACGCTTTATATGGTGAACATGGCCGTGTCCACTTCCTCATCATCAGTATCGTTCCTCGTCCGAGATTTAGAGGCCCTCAGGGTGGCACGACGTGTACGGCGTGGTGGGTTGGGAGAGTGACGAATTGTCACGGAAGGTTCTGGCAGCTACCCGGAAGAGTCCGTCAAGTGCGTGGATGGAGGGACATTTGCAGTGAGGGGGTGAAGGAAACTGGGAGGCAGCATGAGGGAGTGGAGGGATGCTTGGGCAGTGGTTAAGGGGGGTAGGTGTGGGAGGATGCTTGGGTAGTGGGTGAAAGGGGAGGGAAGCAGTGAGGAAGTGAGGGACGTTTGGGCAGGGGGTGAGGGGAAGGGATGCTAGGGCGGGCGAGGGAACAATGGCTGGGTCATCAACCCTTTGTTCACCTACACGTGGGTCACCCATAGGCTGCACAATCTCACCTGGCACAATGTTCGGTTATACAATATCACCCAGCACATTTTTAATAACACCAAGAACAGGGGGTAACGGTGGAGATGGAACCTGGACGGTGGAGAGGAACAATGGCTGGATGAACTCGTTGTTCACGCACATGTGGGTAACCCATGGGCGGCACAATTTCATCTAGCACAATATCGCCCTGTACATCTTCACTATCACCCGGGGTGTGTATTGTGGGAGGTAGGGGCAAAACATTTTTGGAATAAATTTGAGAAATTTTGGAAGACTCATGTGGAATTTTTCCAGCACCTACATTTACCTATCAACACCACCATTATCACCATCATCACCACCATTATCACCATCATCACCACCACCACTATCATCACCATCATAACCACTACCATCATCACCACCACCCTTAAGCTCTTCATGAAAACCAATAAAATCATGTTCATCATCACTATCATGATATTCATCATCACCACTATTTCCAGATTCGATGTCAGAACCATGTAAATCATAGAAATTAAGTTCCCTACTTATTCCACTGGTGCTCAAGTGGTCCCCTTTGGTAATACTGTCACGCCACCTTCTGTCACTTATTTACACCGCAACACCCTCAGTACCATTGCAAGGAGTGGCATTGCTGGAAACATGACATGCAAAATGCCAAGTTGCACTCCTTGCAATATGCTCACACATCTTTACTGGTTGGGGGCGTAGTTATGTGGACATGCACACATGACAACGGCGCCTGGATGAAATTTGACCAGCAGTAGGTGGGAGAGGCAATAGTGCAAGGCGAGTCAACCAATCCCTTGCTTGCAATCTGTCAGGCAAGGGCACCCCACCGTGACATAATGGAGCGATAGGTGTCACAGCACCGTACATGTGCAACAGACGCTTATGAAATACTAGCAAGCCAGGTTTCTCTCCAGTCTTATTCATGAATAAATTGTATGCAATCATGCATGCAATGTCCAGATGATGCAAGAATGCTTTTCAGTACCACCTGGTGCTCTTGCGAATGCACTCAATGGCACAAATGTGCATATCAGACTTGTCCATCAGACGCAGTACTGCATCTGGTTTGAAGCCTCTTTGGCCGATTTTGCCAGAATCCACCAAGTTGCATTCATGCACAGTGCTAAAAATATTTAAGGGGTGCTTGCCATACCAGTGCATTGCCAACATTATCACAGACTGCTCCCAGAGATAGGTTCCATTCTGTGTCTGTGGAAACTTTGGTCAATGTCTCCTGTTTGGCTTGATGGTGCCACAGGAGCTAGTTTGGTGGTCTAGGAGAAATGAGAGTTGGGGATGTGCAGAAATAATATGTGTACAGTACAGGATATGTTTCTGGACAAAGTAACAATCCATGAGAACCTTTTAAAACCACAGAGCCAAAAAAAAACATGTTCATGATCGACAGGAATGTCGATGGCAGTACGTGTTTACATGCATAAATCAAGCACATACCCAGTCTCACAATCATATATGACAATGTATTTGATGCCAAAGCGATGCCGTTTCAAGGGAATGTACTGTCTGAAGGACATAATTGCTCAAAAACGAGAAAGTTATTTATCGATCAATTCTTAAAGCGTCCTTGAACATGTCGAAGATGACATGTATATTCCAGAGACGATCAAGTAGACGAGGCCTCATGTTCAAGACAAAGAGTAAGTGCGACAAAATCGCCATGAACTGGTCCCGGGACCTGTACTATCCGAAGATGGGTGTGGAGATGAGGTAATCCACGATTCAGGATTCTGCAAGCACATGCTTGGTGAAATGTGCCATTAGTATCAAGAGAGTCAGGAAGACGTAAAACTCTGCCACAGTCACGTCAGCCAGGGATGCGTCAAAGCAGTTGCGAGCCACTGGAAATGTTTGTTTGTCTCATCGACGATGTACTAGACTACCTCATCATCCATGAATGCCTTCAAGTGATCCATGGGTGTTGACTGCTCATCGCAAGGAACACAATCCTCAATCCCTGCATTCGTTCTGTAGAGTACAGGGACCTCAGGTACAAACTTTCCCCCTCAGTCCACACAAATGTGTCAACATCTCCCTGCCAGTGCCCACGGCCATGCCCTTGTCCAAGGCCGGCGGCAGGTGGGGCAGCAGTAGTTCCTCGTTCATAAGGATGCCAGCGGGTAGGGGCAGGGGCAGGCAAGACAGCATCATCGGAGGTGTCCTGAGGGCTGGCTGGTGGTGGGAGGTATGGGAGGCTGTTGGGCAACAAAATGTTGCATCTCTGCCGTCGCCATGGTGACCTCAACTCATCATCGTCAAGCTTCTCCACCTCACTTCCGGGCTTGGGTTGTGAAGGGACCGCACTACGTGAGTGGTGAAGCGAGGTGGACAGTCCTGGCAAGGACCCGGGTGAGTGTGTGGGGGGCTGAGAAGACGGGCCGGAAGTTGGTTGAGAGATAGAAGTTTGGTGGTGGGTCAAGAAGAAAAATTGGCCAGGGAATGAGGAAGGTACGAAAAGTGGGGGGAAATGATGATGCTGGGCTAGGGTGAGGGGTGCCATGGGTAGGGTAAGGACCAATGGTGGTGGCCTGACAGCTTTGTTCTCCCACACATGGGTCATCTAGGGGCATCATGGGTTGGCATATTTACTTGAGACTCTGTGGGTGGCATGGGTGAGGGGTTACTGTCACTGCTCTGTACCACCAAAGGTCTCTGGTTGAGCATGGGTCACAGGGGATATAACAATATGTGTCACAAATCTACAGCAACCTTTTTCACAAACTGGACAGCAGAATGCTACCATATCCCTCACCTCACCTTAGACATCCCCATTGTGCACACACACAAAACCCTTGGTGTAACATATAATACATCAATGTCATTCAGACAACATATTATAAGCATCCAAAAGAAATTGACACCAAGACTAAACACCCTCAAGTCACTTGCCCATACATAAACAAAGAAACTACTACCTCATTATACAAACAATATACAATTTGTTAGTAGTCTTGGCAAATCCAACGTCAATGCTATTAACCTAATTGCAGTGGCGACTAGTCATCAAGTGACTCCAAAGTCGTCACCCCAACTGCGATTAAATAAGAAAAACTCTGGAGTCTACTCCTTAACTAACTTTAGGAGACAGTGTACACTAACCAAGACCACCACCGAAGGTGAAAAAAGTATAGAAAAGAAGAAAAGGGGAATTTACCTTAGTTTCAGCTGCTGCCAATACCATCTTCTGTTATGATTGTGATTGTATGTTGCTTCGCAAAATCTGAAATTGCCCTGGAGGAGGTTACTAGTTTCAATTGTCCCTATTTTGATTATTCTATATACAAATTAATTTCTGCTGGTAAATTTAACTACATATGTTGCATCTACCGTTCCCCAAATACTCCTCCAGAGCAAAGTCTTTTTGATTCTCTGTCCTCACAACTCAGTGTCCTCAACTTAAATGCTTCTTCTGAAATCACTGTGTTGGGTGATTTTAATGTTCATAATGTTGAATGGCTCAATCATTCAGCCAGGACTGATGATGCTGGTCTTGAATGTGAGCTATTTGCAGACTCATTTAATCTCACTCAACTAGTCAACCAACCCACCCTTGTACCAGATAATCCTAATCATAATTCCCACCTACTGGACTTATTTTTAACAACCAATTCAGAAAATTATGATGTTACAGTGAGGTCCCCGCTTGGATCTTCTGATCACTGTCTGATACAGGCCACCTGTCTATCACCTACCACACCTTCCCACTCTGAACCTGTTTTGGTGACTAAATGGCATTACGATAGGGCAGACTGGAAGGGTCTTCAAGGTTTCTTTACTGATATTCCCTGGACCTCTTTCTTTTCTAATGATGCACACACCACCTTGAGCCACATACAAGATTTTGTAAAAATTGGAATGGAAACTTTTATTCCTCATCAAAAGTACAGTAAAAGATCTAATTCACCTAAATGGTTTGACCATAATTGTGCTAGAGTAACTGAAAAAAAAGCAATCGCCTACAATGCATACACAAGATCAAAAACACATGGAGCCTTTAATTACTTTAGAAACATCAAAAATCATGCCAAAACTGTATTAAACCTAACTAAATCAAACTTTCTCCACAAGCAGGCAAAATAAACTTCTAAATAATCCAAATGATAACAAAATATTTTGGTCTACTCTTAACTCATTCAAATCCAACTTCACTACTGCTTCATCCATTCCACCATTAAAATCTCCGACTGGCAATCTTGTAAGTGACCCACGAGGTAAAGCTAACCTTCTTGCGGATATTTTCTCCACCAACTCAACCTTAGATGAAATAAATCAAGATGTCCCTGTACTTAATTTTAATTCGCCTGAAATTCCCTCACTTAAGATCCACACCAGACATGTCAAAACTATTTTTCAGAATCTCTCAGTAGATAAGGCTCCTGGTCCAGATGAAATTCCTCCAATAGTACTTAAGAATTGCTCCTTGGTGCTCGCTCCTGTATTGGCAAACAAATTCCGTCTGTGTACTCGTACCTCATGCTTCCCAGTACCCTGGAAAGAAGCAAACATCCATCCAGTTCCTAAAAAAGGTGCCTCTTCAGATCCATCAAACTACAGACCAATAGCTATAACTTCCACTCTTGGTAAAGTCTTTGAAATTATATTAAATAATCACATAATTAAGCATCTTGAGAATAATAAATTAATCAGTGATAGGCAATATGGTTTTAGACGATGTCGATCAACTGCAGACATTCTTTGCCTTCTTACGCATCAAATCAACCAAGCTACAGACCAACATGGTGAAACACATACAATAGCACTGGATATATCAAAGGCATTTGATAGAGTCTGGCATCAATACTTATTGTCGAAGATGTCACACTACGGCCTAGCATCATTAGTTCCACTAATTTCTTCTTATCTTCATAACAGAAAAATATGTGTAATGGTAGATGGCCTTTATTCTCAATTTCACTCAATAAATGCTGGTGTTCCCCAGGGATCAGTTTTGGCCCCAACTCTGTTCCTCATTCATATCAATGATCTCATATCTACCACTCATAATCCAATACATTCCTACGCAGATGACTCAACACTCCACAGTTCCTTCACATTTACCAATTCTTTCACCCAACCCGATCTTATAAATTAAAAAATAAACACTGCAATTTCTCTGAACCAGGACCTTTCTAGGATTAATGAATGGGGACAAAAGAATCTAGTTTCCTTTAATGCACAGAAAACCAAGTACATTCAATTTTCTAACCGACAGAATCTCACTGACTCCCATATATTTTTTAATGATGTAAATATTCCCACTTCCCCTAGTATTGACATTCTCGGTGTAACATTAACTAGTAACTTGAGCTGGACACATTATGTTAGAAGCATTGCTAAGAATGCCTCTAAAAAACTGGGACTGACTCCTGTACAGAGTTCAAATTCTCTTCACTGACGAGCAGTTGGCCGTAATATATAAAAGTCATGTGCGTTCTCAGATGGATTACTATTCACCTCTGTGGAGTGGAAGTGGAGTGGTTGCATTGAGGCAGTTGGACAAAATTCAAAATAAAGCTATTAGATTAATCAATAACCCTGCAATTACACAGGACCTTCCTACATTATCCATACGAAGAAACGTTGCATCCCTTGCATTATTCTACAGATATTTTCACAGCAATTGTTCCGAGGAACTTGCTTCAATTATGCTGCCTCTCCACATCTTTCCCCGTAGAACTAGGGCAGCTGAGAGTGCCCATGAATTTACACTTTCTCCTCCACAATGCAGAACTTCTGCTTATCAAAATTCATTTATCCCTAGAACTACTACTCTTTGGAATTCACTTCCCTCGAGTTGCTTTCCACAAACTTACAATCTACAATAGTTTAAATCCAGTTGTTACAAGCATTTTATGAATGGAGGATGCCTTTAGGCACATGGACCTTTTTGTTTTATCTGTGTTTTTCCTTCCTCCGTTCATTGTCTCTTTAAAAAATAAAAAAAAAAATGGGCAAACCTGAGCGCGTGCGCCCCTTTTCCGTCATCATTTTCACTTACACCGCCATATGATTCAGATATTTTGACCTGTGTTCTTCAATCCACCCTGTCACTGGTACGTTTTGGCTTCTCTGGCCTTCTTTATGTTAGACAAATGATACGTGGCTTAAGGCACAAATGAAATGGGCTCCAGGATGTGTCATATGGAGGTCGCGTGTAAAAATGGGTAACAAAGGTTTCTGGGGCTGAGCCTCTATCTCCCCCTCCATTTTAGTTTTCTTTCTCTTTTCATATTTTCTTTTCCATTAGTTCTTGGCATGGTTTTAGCTTATTAGTAGCCTATACTTGATTCTGTTTATCCTGGCGAGAGTACACCGAGACTGCTTCTAGCACGAGGATTCTAATATGAGCTGATTGGTTGGTTGGTGTGATGGTGCTGTGTCTGAATAGCTACTTTCAGTTTAACTCCCAACGAGTGGGCTGTCTCATTTACATCACCGTAGCGCATGGCGGGTATATTTACAGATAATGAGCTTCATTCAATGCTCTTTTTCATGCATAAGCAAGAGCCAGAGCGTAATACAATTTTATATCCGTTAAAGGGCGATAATAGAGCTTTCCAATGACACCTATATCATCCTTGTATGACCACGGGTTCTCTTGCAACCGGAGGCAAAAATACCCTAAACTAAGGTATTTTTGCCAATTTTATTCTTGTTGAGATCAGTAGGGAGGCAGGGATGAGATACAGTATGCCTCAGTGCCGGCTATGTAGTGGTGGCGAGTGGTCCGAGGTCGCCTATTGTCCCCCCAACGCTCGGTTTCTCTCTCATAGCTCATATATATGGCCTCAAAATGGCATCCGTCATATGACGGCGCCGCAGGGGTGGCCAATATTCTCTATTCCGTCATATGACGGGCACCGCGAGTTGAGGGTTAAATAACAAACAAAGAAAATGTTTTAAAGAAATAGAGTACCGACTCATATTAATTACAAATTGTGTTGAAGCAACCATACCAATAATTTAATGGACTAACGATCGATAAGCAATACTATATAAAGTGAGGTAATCAATAACATTAGCCGAAGTCGACAAACAAAGTCAGTTCCAAATGAATTCTTCTTACTTCTTAACATTTCACTATAATTACAGAAAGCCAAGAAACATTACGACTACCATATACAATTATGGGTAATTATCAAGCTTAATCAAGACCAAGATCTACTCATAACTTGTATGTAATGAATATCGCTAATGATATGACAGGCTACTTTGGGAAAGCCATGCGCCAAGGTGTTACGTTTTGGGGTATAATTCAGAAATCGCCTTTGGCAGCACTGCTTGATTGTAGTGTTTGTGTCGATCTGTTTACCATCTGGCATTTTTTCCCTAGTTACCCCTTTAATCCTCAAGAGTGGCTCAGGGGCCTGGCAACATGTGATTCGCTCACACAAGGTTTTTTTCGCCACCGACACTTTCACTCCATACGGCTTTGTGCCCCCCTTTCTCTCGCCAGTGGTAAATTGCTAGTTTGTTTTTACCCTTTTACTTTTCACCACCATGTCCTTTCACCCACCTTGATTTCGTGCTCTTACAACGCTCCTTTCATCGGGGTTTGGCTGTACTCTTCACCTTCACCCCACCTTGGACTTGGTTTGGCTGCTGGCAAGAGGGGTCTGCGTCACCCTTAGTGTTGTCCAGGTATCTCCGCTAGGTAGCATATACTGGCTCGATGTTAGCGGCCACCACGTCGCCTTTAGCGGAGTTACTGTGCAAGATCTTGGTGGGCTGTCATCCGCTTTTCCCGTACTTTTGCGGGATGCCTCCCTGGTGTCCCTGCAGTCCAGTCACCCTTTCCGCAACTTTGTCTCTTTCTGGGCTATGCCCACACTCTTTGTGGGACGGGTGGGTCCTTGGGGATGACCCTGCTCTCCCCTAGTGTGTTTTCCTTGCTGCCCACCTGCCTAGACCCGGGTTCAGTTGGGTGTTGTTTCTTTGAAGACACTGTGGCAGCTTGTGAGCCCCCAAACAAACTTTGCCACACCCGCTACTTATGAGCTGACTCAGTGCTACCTCAAACGTTCAATTCGGCTCCACTGTTCGCGGACCTAGCTCATTAGGTCCCGCTGATAGTGGGTTAGTTCGGTGTCACCACAGACACGCTCGATATGGCTCCGCTGTTAGCAGATTTGGCTCGCTTTCTCCTAGCCAATGCTGTCATGCATACGCTATTTGCGGCCTTCTTCACAGCACTCCATGTTCTTCTCTTCACTGAATTACTGTGATATAGCCCCTGCATGATAGATGTGGAGTTTGGTGTCTCCACCTTTCTCCATCTTGGTTTTCACTGAATTACTGTGATATAGACTCTATATTATGGATGTAGAGACTGGTGGCTCACCCCTTTCTCCATCTTTGCAGGTTCAGCTCGTCGTGTTTTGGCCTACCCTCCACAGTTCCTACCTTTCTGTGCTGCTGGTCTTGCTGTGATGTCGAACTGCTTCTTCTGCGACTGTGGCTCCCCATACTTGGGGAGTCAAAACACCTATGTGCGGCATGCTCGGTGAGTCTCCATGTACGCCTTCAAGCCTGCCCTCTGTGGGGACTGCATGGCGCTGGTGAATGTGGTGGACCAGCGGCCAGCAACCCAGGCTGCGGAGGTGGCCAAGTCAGGCCTGAGGGCTGTGTGGGCGGAGGTCTCACGTTACATCAAGGATGTGGGACACCTTTTGCCAGCCTTCTGGGACGACAGGGTTAATTTCCTCCTGGGTCTCTCCGCCCCGTCGGCCACCCGTACACCTGAGCGAGACCCTCCCCGAGCCTTGTCACCTGTGGCTCTGGCTAGGGATACGCGGCGTAGGGGGGATCACCAGGATCGTTGCCGCTCCCGATCTCCACACCGACCAGCTGCCTCTGGAGAAGGCGCCTCCACCGCCCGCCCTCATCATGCTACTCGTCCTAGTGCCTCTGGAGAGGGCACCACCACCTTCCGCCCTCTCCACCCACCGAGGTCTCGGCCTCTTACTCCGGGGATGACGGCTCTTGGGGCTAGGGGAATCGTGATGCCTCCTCCTCGGGTGCTTGCGAGAGTGAGATTACCGGGATTAGCTCAAGCGTCATGGCTCGTCCTCAGTCGGATGCGACGTCGCTGGGCCGTCCCGTCGGTCTCAGTCTCAGTCCCACTCTCCCTTCCATGCCGCGCAGTCTTCGATAGGTGACCCGCCCTCGGATCGATTCGCGGCTCTGGAGGGTCGGGTTATGTCGCTCCTGGAGGCCAGACTGGCTGACTGCCGAACGTTGCTAGTGGCTGACCTCCGGGCTGCGACAAAACCAATGCACCTTGCTCAGCCCGCTCCTGTTGCAGTACCCCTACCGTCGGCGGTGGACCACATCCCTTCGCGCCCTGCCTCTCCACCTGCTCGGGCGTCGACCATCTCTGCTCCGGACATAGCCCCTGCACTCTCCCATTCAGGAGTTCTCTGCCTGCTAGGGCAGGGTCCGCGCCTGCCTCCCATCCAGAAGGCCAAGGCTCCGTCGCGGAACATGTCTCTCCTCTATGAGTCCTTGGCTGTCTGAAAATTGGTGCAGGCCTCCCACCCAGAGTGTGCTGTCAACCTCTCGGCTGGTGAGAGACCTCTTCCTTCTGGATGGTCAGTTAATGTTAATGAGAAGATGCAGTTCAGGGTAACCAGAGTTGTTGGTCGGGTTGCAGACGTTAAGGTGAAGGCCTACCTGAGGAGATCTGACATTCAGTTATTCTCAGTGAAGCCCAAACCTCCGTCTGTCCCTAGGACCAAGCTCTGGTCGAGCTTCGGCCGTCAGGGCATCCTACAGGATGTTCAGTCCCTCTCTGTCTTGATGGGACTGTCCTCCTTGGGTTGAATAAATTTGGCCACATTGACCATTCCCTTAGGGAGGCTCAGGCGACGCCGCCTAATTCTGCTGGGCAACAAGGCTTTTCCGTTGTCCCCCCCCCCCCCCCGGATCAGCTATGGCCGGTCCAGCACGCCATACACCGACACTTGGGACACTGGGTCGCTCGGGGCAAGCTCTAAGCAGCAGTGCTCTGGATTGCCCCACCGCAGTTGGGACTACCAATCGAATATGAGGCATCAACGTCAGGGCACACTCACCTACACATCAATGCTCTCAAGCTGTTGGCTCTATTGTTCTTCCTGAGGGATCATGCGCTGGCTCTTCATGGCAAGTCAGTGGCTTTCAGAATGGACAATCAAACAGCGGTCCATTGTATCCACAAGCAGGGTCCTTCAGGTCACAGACTCTGTTGTGGATAACGGAATGGCACAGCATCTCCATGCATGCTTCCTACCTGCCTGTGACTGCCAATCTATGGGCGGACGCTCTGTCAAGAGGACAGATCGTTCTGGTAGAGTGGAAACTGAAACAAAATGTATTCGACATCCTGGCATCTTCTTGGGGTGTTCCAGAGGTCGACTTATTCGCCTCGTCCGAGACGAACAAGTTGCCTCAGTACCTATCCCTCTGGACTCTCACTCCAGCGGGGGGTCCGGACATTTTCACGGAGACTGGAACAGGTGACAGTCGATATACATATTTCCGCCACCAGATGCACTCTTGATGTGCAAGGTATTCATGAGGCTGAGGTAGTACCGCGGCAGGATCTGGTTGATCGCTCCCCTGTGGCCGGCACATACATGGTACGCCCAGCTGAAGCGATGGTGTCTGAGTCCAGTGCCTCTGCCTTCCACTTGGGCCAGGTTGGAGACCTCAAGATCTCGTTGGCATTCGCATTGTGGATGTTCGTGAGGCGTGGTTGTTCCCAGTCCCATGAATAGGAACTCAGACTTCCTAAACCGTTCATGGACGGAGTTTACATGGAGGACTTACGAGTTTCACTAGGAGTCTTTTACGAAATGGATACACGACACTGGCCAGACGAATCGTTCGCATACACTTGTTCTACATTACTTGCTTCACCTTTTCCGCGCACGTCACTTTGAGATTAACACTATACGCAACCACCTGTCTGCCGTCCGGGAGGTCTTGGAGTCTCTGACTGGGTTTGTCATTCCACCGTAGGAGCTGGATTCCTTCATGAAGACTGCCTTCGGGGAACGACCGCCGCCGTGCTAGCTCCTTCCGCAGTGGGATCTGGGCTGGGCTCTGGACCTTCTGGCATTACGAACATATACATGGGACACAACACCAGTGTAGTTGCTCGAGCGTACATTGTTTCTTGTTGCACTGGCTACTTGAGATAGGGTGTCGGAACTAGCAGCCATGCCGTGGTCCCAGGAATGTATGTGATTCTCCCCGTCATTGAACATGGTCACGTTGGCGCCCTCCCCTCATGTTGTCACCAAGAATGAGAGGAAGACTCACGTTTTCAAGCCTTTTACCATCCAGACTTTAAACTATAGCCGAACTCACCATGTGTTGTGCCCGGTGAGAGTCTTTCAAACATATGTGGAGTCTGTGGTTCCGGCGTCAGGGACAGCTGTATGGTTGTCGCTGAGGACAGGTAGGCGGTTGTTGAAGGGGCAGATTGCGCGCCACCTTTGTCGAGTAATTCGTCCCTGTAACCATACTTGTGGAGGTTCTGTGGACGATATTTTATCCTTTGCAGCTTCCCTTTGGTTCCTGCAAAGTCGATCATTACCTGACATTGCCCTTGCAGGTTTGTGGTCATCAGTCAACACCTTTGTCTCCTTCTACCACTCCATGTCCATCGTCAGACCCTCCAGGCCGGGGGTAGCTCTCGGAAGTAACGTCTCCTAGGGCCCTGGCTGGGTCCCTGGGCTCCCCCCTAGTCACTCTTTATTTTTACTTTGTTTTCTTTGGGAAAGGGGGGGGGGGGGGTAAAGACACTTTGGACACGAGCTTTGGGATATATATATATATATATATGTTTACTGTATATAAATAAAGTAGACGTGCCGTTTCGCCCAAAATTAAAACGGCATACCCAACTCTGCGATGGGTTACCATCATCAATCACAATCACCATCATCACTACTACTCCCATCATCACTACAACTGCCACAATCATCACGACTACTGTCATCATCACCATTACTATGATCATCATCACTACTACAATTACAATCATCACTACTACTCTCACCATCATCACTACTACTGTCACCATTGTCACTACCATCTTAAGCACTACTATCATCATTGATACTACAACCATCAACCATCATTACTACTATCATCACCACCATCTTACAATCATTACTACTGTCAACATCATCACTACTACTATAACCATCATCATTACTACTGTCACAAGTATTACCTTCATGTATTCTACTGTCACCATCATCACCATTACTATGATCTTCATCATCACAACTATTGTCATCACTACAACTTTCACCATCATCACTACTACTCACCATCATCACTAATACTCACACCATCATCACTACCATCATCACTACTGTCATTATTATCACTACAACTATCATCATTACTTGTCACCATCATCACTACTATTATGACCATCATCACTACTACTAGTACTGTCACCATCATATCTACTACTGTCACCATCATATCTACTACTTTCATCATCATCAATACAACTACAACCATCATCACTACTATTATCACCATCATCACTACTATCACATTCAATCCCACTATTACTACCATCTCTTCTAATGCCAACTAAACTAACTTAACCTAGCAAATACGGAGCGAGATGTTTTCGCTCCCAGAACGCCATCATTTCCGGGTGGGGGTGGGGGGGAGGGGGGTAAAACCATATTTTGGACCTAAAATCATAACTATTGCATAAATTCAAAACATCTTTTTTGACTGACGTTCGCATTCACGCAACACATGTTTGTGTGAAATCTGGTGGAAATCCGTCCAACGGTCTAGGAGGAGTTTCGGGACAGACGGACGACGACGGCGGCGACGACGACGACGACAGAATTTTTTGGGGCGGTACCCACTATACGGGGGGCGATACTAAACTCTGCTTACGCAGAGTTGATTAACACCATTATCCAATATGACCTACTTTTCTACCCTACTATTACGTTGAATGTGATGACGAAAAAGCGGTGCATGCGCTCAGATTCGATCAGTTGTCAACAATCATAACAGAAGACGGTATGGGCATCAGCTGCAACTAAGGTAATTTTGCTTTTTATTCTTTTCTATGCTCTTTTCACCTTCGGTGGTGGTCTTGGTTAGTGTACAATATCTCCTAGAGTAAGTTAAAGAGTAGACTCTAAGTGTACTCTAATTTAACCGCGGTTGGGGTAACGACTTTGGGGTCACTTGACGACTAGTCACCACTGCAATTAGGTTAATAGCCTTGATGTTGGATTTTCCAAGACTACTACCAAATAGTAGGTTTTCCTATTTGGTATGTTGGGAGGTACGTCAAACCTTCCAGTTTACGTTAGTGATGGAATATGCTAGCCCTGCTTGGGCTTCAAACCTCATTGAAACACATCACAACACTCTATACAGAATATACATAACAAAGCCTTCAAAATAATCACTGGTTGCATAACTACCACACCTACAGACTATCTACACCAGGAAACACAAGTCCTCAAAATCAAGAATCACCTTGACATGAGAAGGACACAATTTCTCACCGCAGACTCCACAAACCAACACCACTCACTACACTACATGGCAGAACACCCACATACACCAAGAAACATCAAATTAACACCTAGCACTTGTTATCATACACAAATACTATCATCACTCCTTCCTCGCCCACCCCAAACCAGCCTCTAGAAGCATATCCATACTCAAATCATGCACCAATCTATCCAGTCACTCAAAGACAACACTCGGCTATATGCACGACCCCCTGAAGTCCATCCCTTAGAAACTTCCCTTTTCTGTGAGGACAGAGTCCACCTGGCTAGGCTTCGATGTGGGCATCATCCAGCCCTTCTGAGTTATAAGAAGAAGCTGAATGACTCCAGCCAATATACCTGTACAGGCTGTAACACAACACCACACACTATCAAATACATTATGGAAGACTGCATAGCACACAACCACTTATGCCAATAACACAATATACATTCCTTGAGAGCTTTATGGGTAACCCAATCTCGGCTGTGACCTTCCTTAGGAGCTTGGGGCTGTTTGGCCAGGCAGCCTAGGGAACGCCTACTACATAATTATTCTGTACTACAGTACTACTACATGTGTCGCAGCACTTCTCACAGCAACATTTTCATCAAAGACACAATCTCCAGCTTTAAAAAAGGCACTGAAAATCATATTTACTATCAAAGTAATAATAACAAATTATCTATATTCATGAGTGTTTTTAGTGTGAGTGTGGGTAGCTATATGTAAGTACTGTATAGGATTGATAGTTGAGAGCTCCTCGTTCTCCTTATCGTGTGAGTGTGGCCGCTTGGTGTGACTTCTGTAAGTGTTATGTTATACATTACTCTTATGAGTCATTCTATGTGGATATGTTTGGGGTGGGAAGGGGCTACCGGGGTGTGTCTGCGACTGTGATCCTGATATGTAAATTTAAATACTTAAATTATTTTTTTACTGCAATATTCAAGTAATATGCAAGGGGCCTTTAACTCTTTTCAAGCGGGCTGGTGTGTGTGTATCACCGTAGTGCCAAACGGGTATATTTACCGAAAAAGAGCATTATACCATACTCTTTTTCATGCATAGACAAAAGCCAGAGCGTAATACAATTATATATATATCCGTAAAAGGGTGATAATAGAGCTTTCCAACTACAGTCGACGCTCCATTTAACAGACGTCGATTTAACGGATTTCGGATTTAACGGACTCCAGCTGGTAAATTAGGCCTCTAAAATCAACCAAAATTTTTAGACATATCCAGTCTACACACAGGTATCGAGTCTACACACACTCAGATGTAACATATAAACTAAGCACTATGGTACACAATGCTAATATAATTACCCAATAATGTATATAATGCTTATTGTTTGGCATTATGAGTATTGTACATATCAGTAATGGGCGAAATTGTAACTATCCTGGAGATGCCATTTGCAATGTTTACGTTTTGGCCTGACGCTACGTTATAACGATCCGGTACACTGAACTTTCGGTACAGTAACAATATCGTCACCTTTTCGATTTTTTTATTTCGTAGGCTACAAATATGCATACACATAATATATTATGGTATTATTGGATATTATTGTAATAAATAAAACACACTTTGATATTGCTTTTTATTTATCCCATAAAATATTATGAACTATGAATACTTTGGTAGTATCCAAAATAGTAGGCTACAGTATTGCGTACCAAAACAGGCGCTGCACCGTATTGTTTGACTGAACAGGAACGCCAAAATGTAAACATTGCAAATGGCGTCTCCAGGATAGGGTTTATTTACAATTTCGCCCATTCCTGATATGTACAATACTCATAATGCCAAACAATAAGCATTATATACATTATTGGGCAATTATATTAGCATTGTGTACCATAGTATGTAAATAAGGTAAGAAAAACCGAATTTTTGTCATTTTATTAATGAATAGGCTAGGGCCTAACCACTGTTCAGGGGTCATTTGCACTTAACGGACTTTTGCACTTAACGGACTTCGCTTCCCCTCTAAAAGTCTGTTAAATGGAGGGCCAACTGTACATCCGAATCATCCTTGTACGTCAACGGGTCGTCTTGCAACGATCGTGTAAGTGGAAGAGAAAATACCCTAAAATGAGGTATTTTACCCGGTTTTATCCTTATTTTGAGAGATGTGGAAGTGGAGGCCAGATACAATAGGTCTCAGTACAGGTCACGCCGCTGTCGCGAACGAACCGAGCCCGCCTGATGCCCTTGCAATACTCGCTCTCTCTCTAATCGCTTATAATGGCCTCAAAAAGGCAGGAATCATAATTATTATGACGGTCACCGCTAATTAAGTGTTAAGAGAGAATCTCACAAAAGGCTTTGCCATTGTAATATGTTTGTATATTTTTACTTCAACTGCTTTTTTATTGGCTAAATAACACATTTATTATTCCAATAACCATAATTTTCATCATAATCACCTTCATCACTACCTTCATCATCGCCACCAACATCATCATCAAAGCCCACCAGGAGCTCTCACTATCACTTGATTTGGCATCATGCCCAGACTCGTAGCTGCTACCATTTTCTTTGAGAAACAATATGACCCTCCCTACACCAATAGTACTCTGGTTGTCTAAATGGGGTAAAGTGGGCTTACCTGGAGTCGAGATACTGGGCAAGGGCGAGAGATGTGGTTGCGAAGGGCGTGAGGTGGCGGAGGACTCACTAGCACGTTCGTCCATGGTGGTGGTGAGGTGTGTACTGAGGACGCGTATCCCGGCGCGGGGGGGAAGGGTGGAGGGTAGTGCGAGTGAGGGATGCGGGGGTGCGTGAGATGCTTGGGAGGGTGGAGGAGGAAGACTATTACCTTAGTCGGACAATAGGGCCCACAAAAAATGGTATTGCTTGGTGCAACAAAACTTGACGCCATATGGCGTCACCCGGGATTGTAATTGAAAACATTCATGATGCCATATGACATCACCAGGAGCAGATTAAATAACCATACACTAACATACTGTAAAAAGTTTAGCATAATGTTCCACCATACCTTGGGAGTAACAGTCCTTTA
This sequence comes from Lithodes maja, assembly GCA_037953745.1. Taxonomy (NCBI): domain Eukaryota; kingdom Metazoa; phylum Arthropoda; class Malacostraca; order Decapoda; family Lithodidae; genus Lithodes; species Lithodes maja. The sequence continues at coordinate 71,858 of JBAKBP010002960.1, forward strand.
CCTCAAAGAGGAAAAAGAGTATTTCCCTGGCAATCCTGGTTGTCACACAAGGAGATTAAAAGGGGCAGGTAGCTTGTCTAGGGGGAGGTAACACTGAAGGTAAATCTTGGGCCAGTTATTAGCCTTACTGCATCTGCTGTATGTAATAGTTGCTGGAGGTATAAAGTGGACAAGAGATCAATGGCCTTTTATGTTACAAACCGTTTTGACAGGGCAGGCTCGAGCCACGTATTTGTCAGAAGTAGCAGAGGTTAGGCAGGATTATGACAATCTCAAAGAAGCTATCCTAAAAACCTATCAATTGCAGCCTGAGACTTACAGGCAATCATTCCGTAAAAACGAGAAGAACGTAGAAGAAACCCATAAGGTATTTGCCAGGACCATGACTAAAACTTTCAATCATTGGGTCAAGAGTAAGAAAGTCACAAGCTACAACGATCTGAAGGAGTTGGTCCTGTTAGAAAATTTCCTATGGAAAATTTATTCTTCTGTATCCTATCATTTAAGGGGGAAAAAGGTAGATTGTCTTGCCGACGCCGCTGACATGGCTGACACATACGTGCTCAACAACAAATTTCGTGGAAAGAAGCCCTACGACAATTCTAGTTCTAATTTTAAGTATCTCAATCACAAATCTGACAGACCCAGTCACAAGCCTGTAACGTCTTCCCCAGCTAGCCAAAATAGAATTGTTCCCCCAACTAAAAATGCGACTCAGGGCAATGGTAACAGAGGTGGGGCCCAAATTAATAGTAATGCTCAAAGAGGGAACGTTCCCGTATCCCCTAAAGTATGTACTTTTTGTGGCATGAGAGGCCACCTAGCTTATCAGTGCTGGGCCAAGGAGAAAACCGAGAGATCGGGGCAGACAGTTGCCGCCGTATCTCAAATTCCATATGTGCCTTTAATGCAGGGCTCCCGACAGAAGGAGTACCTAGCACCAAAAGTTCTTTAATGCAGGACTCCCGACAGAAGGAGTACCTAGCACCAAAAGTTCCTTTAATACAGGACTCCCGACAGAAGGAGTACCTAGCAGCTAACGTAAATCATCTAGACAGGGGTGTAGTAGCATGCGTGGTGCAACCCACTAGGGTTAAGCCAATAATAATTTCACCATCGGTGCAGGACAGTTACCGTCCCTTTTTTTCATCTGGCAACGTGAGTTTAAATGGTTGCATGCATGAGGTAAACATTCTGAGAGACACAGGTTCTACTAGCACCCTCATGGTGAATCCTTACACTGAGTGCCCACCTGGCGAACCAGTTGTAATGAGAGGTGTTGGAGGCCAATTTTATGCATACTTGGTAAAAGGCGAAATTGAATGTGAGTTACTACAGGGTGAGGCCACCATAGCTTTGTGTAGGTTCCAAGATATCCCTGTGCCCGGGGTAACACTCCTTTTGGGGAATGATGTAGCAGGTGAGAAGGTCCGACCAGACTCCATTTTGTCACTTTCCCCTGTTAACGAGCCACTAACCGGTGAGCTCGAAAAGGAGATGCCAACAGTGTTCCCTGTGTGTGCTGTCACACGTTCAATGTATCAAGTAGCAGTTCCCTCAGACAGAAATGTACCGAATGTAAGAGTTGATGAAAGGGATGATGAGAGTGTGAATGACGCTCCAACTGTGCCTGATGATGTGACTGAGGTGGATTTATCTGACACCTTTATGGCTCATCTTGACCACAACGATGACCATGAACTCCCTCCAAATTGTCCTTGTGGCCTGGTAGAGCTACAGAGAGATGATAGTGAATGCAAGGAGTTAGCTGCCAGGGCCGTGAGTGAAGAGGAATGTGAGAAGGAGGGTGGTGAATGTTTCTACCTCAAAGGAGGAGTATTGTGGCGTAGATGGAGACAGCCACACAGACCAATCGATGACGGGGCCTGGGACGTCCATCGAGTAGTAGTCCCCAAACCTTGTCGTAGAGATATCTTGGAAATGGCACATTGTATACCATTGGCAGGACACCTAGGTGTGAGAAAAACTCGACAGAATCAGAGCCCACTTTAACTTTTAGGGGAGGTGTGGTGGAGTGGTCTTGCCACTGGCCTGGTAATCCAAAGGTCCCGGGTTCAAATCCCGATGTATCAATGGGAAGATATTATTGGGATGGAATTTGTGCTGTACCTGGTATCAGTGCATTACCACAAGCCCACCGAAACGTCAATAAAATACCCTCATTGTTCCCTGATTAAATCGCACTGTATGAATATTCCCATATTCAAAATATGCTATAGGGGTGCGATGCCTGGTGAGTTATCTGCTCAACAGGTGGCGTTGTGTGTGTGTAAGTGTGAGAGTCCGAGTGTAGTGGGTGAGACAGTGAAGCACGGGAACGAGGTGGCTTCAGAGATGGGGTCGTTTCGGGCCATGAGTGAGCACCGTGCCTCATGTGAAGGCAAGATGGCAGGTGCTCGTTGTACTCTACGTGCTTCACATGTCTCACTCCCTAGACTGGAACAAGACCTCACGGGCTTCACTGTTCATTGTAAAGCGGTGAATGTTAAGGCTCTCAGCCTATGCCCGAGAGGAAGTAAGTTGGAATATAAAAAAAAAAAAAAAAAAAAAAAAAAAAAAAAAAAAAAAATGGCCAGGAATGCGTGCAGATGTAGTGGAGTTTTGTAGAGTGTGTCACACTTGCCAGATGACAGGAAAACCCAATCAGAAGGTGCCTGTACATCCTCTGGTGCCCTTGCCCGTCTTCGAGAATCCTTTTACTCGGGTGGTGGTGGACATTGTAGGCCCATTGCCTAAGACTTCCCAAGGTAACATTTATTTATTAACTATTATGGACATGGCAACTCGCTACCCAGAGGCATTACCCTGAAGGACTACCTCTGTTCCAACTGTCATCAAGGAACTGCTCAAATTCTTCACCAGAATGGGTTTCCCCCATGAGGTGCAAAGTGATCAAGGAACTAATTTTACCGCTAACATTTTTCAGCAGTCTCTGAGGGAGTTGGGTGTCGAGCATGTTAAGTCTAGCACCTACCACCCAGAGAGTCAAGGGGTTCTCGAACGGTATCATCAGACTTTAAAAGGAATGTTGCGTAAATATTGTACAGAGACCGGAGTTGAGTGGGATAAGGGGGTACCTTTTCTTTTATTTGCTACTCGTGAGGTTCCAACTGAATCCCTGGGTTTTTCCCCTAATGAGCTAGTTTTCGGTCACCAGGTAAGAGGTCCTTTGCAACTATTGCAGGATAGCCTAGTTGGCCAGGAGGGGAACCAAAACCTCCTCAAGTATGTTTCAGATTTCAAAACCCGGCTGAGATCCTCATGTGAGTTTGACGCTCAAAACTTGACAGTGGCTAAAAGCTCCATGAAGAACTGGTATGACAGAAAAGCCCGTGAGAGGGAGTTTCAGCCCGGTGATGAGGTTTCGGACGCTCCCTCTTTTTGGCCAACCTTTATCTGCCAAGTTCAGGGGCCCATATAAGATCATTCAGAGGGTGAGCATTACCGATTATCTAGTGACTACCCCAGACAGGAGAAAGCCCACGCAAGTATTCCATATAAATATGTTGAAACCCTACCATAGGTCCCCTGATTCCTCTCCTCCAGTTTCTCCCACTGTGGCAGTGAATGTCAGGACCTGTGGACAGCCTGGTGCGGACGAAGTCTTCAGTTCTCTTACTGACCCGCAACAGACTGTTCCAGAGCCTGAAGGTATCCATGCAGACTTTGACTGGTCATGTAGCCTATCCAACTTTCAGTATAATTCAGTAGCTTGGGGGGAATTACCATCTAAACTATGTCATCTTCCCTCTGATCATGCGAACCAACTAATCTCTGTTTTATCTCAGTCTCCCAGTGTGTTCCGTGATACTCCAGGGCTCACTTCTTTGGCCGTGCACGACATCAACGTAGGGGATGCAACTCCCATTAAACTATCTCCCTACCGTGTCTCGCCACAACGCAGGAGTATACTGCAGGTCGAGCTTGACTTCATGTTTTCAAACCAGCTGATCACAAGGGCCTTAAGCCAGTGGAGTAGTCCGGTCATACTTGTGCCAAAGCCAGCCGGGAGCCATAGGTTATGTATGGACTATAGGCTAGTTAATGCTGTCACAAAGAACGATACCTACCCACTGCCACGGATCAAAGATTGCATTTACCAAGTTGGCCTCATGCAGCAGTAAGTTTAACTTAATGAGAGGATTTTGGCAATTAGCTCTCCCTTGTAGCAAGGTAAATATCATGCTTTCGTAGTGCGCTTTCAAGCCTTCAGCTGTGAGATGCCTTGCAGTTCGAATAACGCTCCAGCTACGTTCCGGCTATGTTCGGATGTGGTACCTGGGGACATTGCCTACTTTGGGTGATATCCTTATTATATCCTCATTATAATCTTGCTATTGCCAATCTGGTGGTGAATCTATTTATGTATTATGTTTATATTTATGTTTCAAAACTTTTTTATAGAATTAATATTCCTTCTTTAGATATAACTTATTTGGTTCATAACCATAGCCTACTAAGCTTCGGTTAAATAATAATTCTTTATAAATACTACATGACTTTAATTAGTTTCAGTATTTTTTTCATAATTAAAGAGTATCAGTCAATAAAGGATACCAAGTCCTAAGATCCAAAAAGAGAGGAAGCAACAACAGGAAATCATTTTATTAGATTTTACTTTTGTTTTGCCTTCAGCTGACTGATACCTTAATAGATATCTCTGTACTATCTAGACTCATCAAGTTAACCACTTGAGGATCAAGATACGTAACAAAGGGCATACTACTATCGTCATGCTTACATGGGTATAGGCACATAAACCACATACCTTCTGTACTTCTCCATCCTCCGAGGGTCATGGTCCAACTCACGACAGCACTTGACAGTAACAAAGGCGCTGAGGTCATCAAAATCCTCTTCGAATATCTCCGGGTCGGCCCCGTCCACCTCTGGGGCATACATGATGGACAGATCACCCAGTTTGGTTCGCACGACACACCGAAACTCAGCATTGGCACAACATCCATCATTGGGGTCACCTGGGATTGAGAAGAAAACGTAAGAGGAGGCACTTATGAATGAATAACGGAATGATGCCTAGTATCCACAGATTCCACAAGAAGCTCCCAAAATAGATGCCATGATAGAAACCATTCCAGACATACTCCCACTGCCTACTCCACAGTGTTATTTCCACTACATTGATTAACACCATTAATTAGTACCAAAGGTGCAGATCAAGAACAGTCTCTCACATGGACAGCACTTCTACCACTGTTTTGCAGTTTGTTTTGCCCTGGACGACAGCAACACAGGCATAAGAGTATTCTGAAGAAAAGAGGAAACACTTGCCCATTGCTAAACACCTACCTAAGTCACCCAAGTAGAGTTTTCCGTTCTGCTAGTGAGACCGAGGAGCGCGCCACCCTTCGCTGTGGTTTGAAAATTGATGCAGCAGAGTGCTCTGATGGGCGGAGCGCTCCCATACGAAGATGGGCTCGTCTGGCATTTTTTGCAGTTTTATTCAAGATCAGACCGTAAGGTCTGATCCCACATCTTTCTAGGTCTTCTCCTTGGTGCAGCTCCCCATACGTTCACAGACTTGCATTTTTTCACCAAACTTATTTCATCCATCCTCTCCACATGCCCGAACCATCCAAGCCAACTAGTACGCATCTCATCACTGATACTCTTGATGCATTCTTAAGAGGTTTTGGTGGTGGAAGGCGAAGAACCTCATAAGATCCAAGGCTTAACAAAAAACTTTAAAACACCCCAGTGGCACTCGAAGCACAGCAATATGGGATTAGGTGAGATAATTCCCCTCCATTACTTTCTACCATTCCTACATATGTGTCTCAACCCCCCAACCCCTTCTCCTCCTGTTCCCCCCTCCTCAATTATCACCTATTTTTCCTCTTATTCCCCCTTTTATCGGGTAATTTTCGACGCACATTTTCTTCCCCCGGTCTGTATAGCATAAGCGAGGCATCTAGAGATCCTTGCAACAGAGAGACTTCTACTTAGAGCTGTCAGTGTCGCTTGAGAACTCGGGAGGAGAGGATATATGCAGCCGCGGCTCTCCCCTCATTAATGGACCAGTCGACAATAATACGTCTTTTTCACCCCCCAAATACTATTCCCACATGTGTTATTGCTATTAAATGTTAATATCTTCATATTAAACGTAAAATAGGCGCACATGAATAAGTAGTAACTATATTTATGATAAAATTACGATTTTCGTCGGTAATGAATAAAAAAACCTTCGCATGGCGGGACGTTTCAAATACCATAGTCTAGCCATTGACGGGTTAACTCCTCACTAGATATCCTATCTTACAGTTTGGCCCCACACATCCATCTCACCATTCTCATCTTGAGGCGTTCAATTCTATTGATATCATCCACTTTAATAATAATAATAATAATAATAATAATAATAGTTCTTAAAGTAGCGAATGCTAAGCCAGCTAAGGATAGCCTAATAAGGCCGATTAGGCGTATTTCCATTGGGGTCCTGTACTACTACCCCATCCCCTTGCTCATGAGGGACAGTAACGGCTCAGTGCTTGTGAAAAATCTTTAATGCGCTGAGCGTGGGCGCGATCCTGGGCCTTCTGGGTGGAAGTCCAAGACACTAGTCACTACACCAGCGAGACGCTTTGACAGGCCATGTTTCAAAAACATATATCATTGCACTTCTAATACATGAAGCGTATACTTTACCCTTCAAGGGGAGAGGTAGTCTTCTCACAGTGAGAAGTGGCAACAGTTCTCTGAACTTTCCCCAGCCATATCTAATTCTGGCGATAGTGGCTGCCACGGCCCCACCACCGGCGGAGATGGTATCTCCCAAGTAGCATAACTTGTCCACCATCTCTAGTGCCTCATTGCCAAAGTTAACACTCTCAAGGTGATCATTGATGACAAGCTCACCTTTGCATGGTATGTATACAATTTCTTAACTTCGGATTTCTTCCTCAGTAGTTTATATGTGAGGTGAAGTTCCTTAGCACTTACTGGTATTCATTCATGTACTTTTTTCAAACAACTCCACCCACCCCCTCTTTTGTATTTTGAAGCAACACTGATAAAAGGAAGTATGGAAGGAAGTCATGAAGGAAGGGTGTTACGGTACCTACCCTTTGTTTTGCTTTGACTGGCATTTGGAAGGGGAGGACTCACCCACACAATTTAGTTTGGCTCAAACTACAGTCAAGAGAGGTGGTCTGTGACCCTTTTTTTATACCTCCCAACCTCATTTGATTGAAGGATAGAAAGGAAATGCACTATCAATATTACCAATAATTTTATAAAACTTTTTCATACCCTTTATTTAATTTAGTGTAGGGCCCTATTCTCAGTCAGCACACTATATTCTTCCCGATACTGATTACGATCCAACATAATTACGAGGCATATAAGATCATGGTATACAGGTCTCCCTCGATATACACATTGGGTTACGTCCCTGAAAACTTTATCTTTAAAGGGAAAAATTGCATAGCGAACCCTAAAATTAATGGGATAAATGGAGGTGCGTTCTGGGACCAGCCAAAACACAAACACAAACACCTAAAAAACTATAATAATATCATAAATCAGGGCATCGGATAGTGAGGGAGACCTGTACTAAAGGGAGGATCATGGATGTCATTCTGATTATTTGTGAAGCTTCTAGAAAGGATACCAACGTACAAACAGGAAGACTGTTATAACCGATGTATTTTATCTATTATGTGACCATGAATTCCCCCATATGACGGTGGTCCTGATCAGTCGGGTTGTATGTCAAATAGAATATAGCTCTATGCCACTCCCATACCATTCTTGGGCATGCTCAGACATCCGTACGGCCAATAATAAACTCTTCGCCACAGGAACAAAATGAAAGCTACAGAGAATCTCTTGGTGTCTACTTGCAGCTGAGGTAAGAACCTTGATCAAGAGTTCTTTATTTTGTTTTATTCAACTCAATAATTGGTTATAGATGCTGAAAAATCAACAAAATGTCTGCCCTTTAGAGGTGAAGAATATGGCCGATACAGAGAACTTAGAAAATACTATAATAAGTACACCATGAGATGGTTCGGTCATGTGGAGCATATACACAAATAATTACCCAAAATTATAGACCGAGTGCTCCACACGAAGTGCGGTTTCGGTCTCACGTCCTAATGGCGGCGTTCCAGGCAACTCTGTTAAGAGCTACCTCACTTGTCAGGTTCTTTGATTAAAGATCAGACCGCAAGGTCCGATCCCACGTCCTTCTTGGTCCGCCCCTTGGTGCAGCTCCCTCCACATTCATAGACTTGCATCTTTTCACCCAACTTAGTTCATCCATCCTCTCCACATGTCCAAACCATCCAGGCCTGCTAGTACACATCTCATCACTGATACTCTTGATACCTAACCTTCTCCTTAGCTCTTCACTTGATATCCTATCTTGCAGGTTGGCACCACACATCCATTTCACCATTCTCATCTCATTGCGTTCCAGTTTGTTGATATCATCTGCTTTGACAGGCCATGTTTCTGAAACATATGTCATTGCACTTCTAACGCATGAAGCGTACCACTTTCCCTTCAAGGGGAGAGGGAGTCTTCTCATGGCGAGTAGTAGCAAAAGTTCTCTAAATTTTCCCCAGCCACATCTTATTCTGGCGATAGTGGCGACCTCAGCCCCACCACCGGCAGAGATGGTATCACCTAAGTAGCAAAACTTGTCCACCACCTCCAGTGCCTCATTGCCAAAGTTAACACTCTCGAGCCGGTCATTGAACACAAGCTCACCTTTGCATACTATGCATACACATTGAGTGCATACAAATGGTGAGTGTGAGAATGACTAAAAGAGTGTATGAGAGTGAGGTGGAAGGGGAAAGTGGCAGAGGCAGACTGAGAGTGAGGGGAAGAATAGAGTTGAGAGGTACACTCACAAGTTCTAAAAGCTGCTCAGGGATGAGTCCTTCCTTCCCCTCCTCCGCCCTGGGCATGTGGAAGGGGAGAGTCTGGTCCAAGTCTACCCCACATTCCACCCCCAAACTATCCCCAACTCCCCACCCTTCCTCCTCTAGATGCCAGTTAGTGATTAGGAACGCTTGTTCTTGTGTCTTGTAAATTATAGCTAAACCATCATTGCACACTCTTACAATGGCTAGCATTTAAAATTTATTAGGAATTGATTAATACAATATGTAATTGTATTCTCAAAACGAGTCTATGCATACAACGTGGGTTACACGAATCTCGTCTGACGTAGTGGTCTTCTGCTTCTCTCTCTCTCTCTCTCTCTCTCTCTCTCTCTCTCTCTCAACATGTAGACTACGTGGTTAGCTCATTGAAGTTTTTAAATTTTGTAATGGGGTTGACAATGTGGAATATATAATTTTGTTTAGCCTCAATATGAATACAACATGCAACCATTGCTGGAAGTTAAATTTGAAAAGGTTCAGCACTAGTATGTGTGGACACTTTTTCACATATATACAATCTGTTCTACCTGGAACAAACTTCCTTCAGAAAATGTAAACGTTCCCTCAGTAGAGCAGTTCAAGAAGTTAGTAGATAGTATTTTGCACACTCTGTAATGAATGTAGTGCACTAAACAATGTCTCTCGTTTCACTTTGAGTATCTCCCCGGAATGGATCGCAAAGTCTTTGAGATTCTAACTATTCCTTAATAATAATAATAATAATAATAATATTTATTCAGTTAGCAATTTACAGAGTTGGTACCACATAGTATGTTACAAATATGACATGTACCAGCCTTGCATAATTCCAACTAAGGATAGCCCAATAAGGCCGTTAGGCGTATTTCCATTGGGGTCCTTGTGGGATTAGGTTAGCTGGGGAAAATGGGGAGGATAAAGAAATAGATACTTTAGAGAAAGTATTTCTAGGGGGTTATTTTAAGATACCTTACATCCTATAGTAAATATCAGTAATCCGTAATCAGTAATCATTTCAGTTTGGTTTGTCTATCTCTTATGTCGCATTTAGTAGTAGACATAAGCTTGGTGCTCCCTTCTCGCAGCTGTCCGGTTCAGGTGTTCCTTCAGACTACGTCTGAAGGAATACAGTGTTCTCTTTTCACGGACTGACTGGGGTAGGTCGTTCCAGTCTTTGATGGCGGTGAAGAAGAATGTTTTCTTACCCTGTCCTTGGATTCTCGTTACCTTAAAATTAAACATCCTGTTTCTTGTATTATGTCCACTCCTCTCATTTGCTTTAACAAAATCATTCTTTAGATACTCTGGAGCTCTGTCATAGAACATTTTGAAGGCATTAGTGAGCCTGATTTGTTTGGCCCTGTCAGAGACATTGAGCATACCTAGTGACTGAAGTTGTTCCTGGCCAACATGTGATCTGGGTCCTAGGTTCAGCATGAACCTAACCATTTTATTTTGAGTGACCTGAAGTTTGTGCTGTGCTGATTTAGATGATGCAGAGTACCAGGATGACACAGAATAGTCAAAATGACATTGAACAAGCGCTTGGCAGAGGGTCTTTTTGGTCGCCGCGGGCAAGCATCCCACCTGTCTATACAGGTATTTTATACGTGCTCTACACTTACTCAGGATAGATTCCAAAATTGTTTCACCTGACAAACTCGCGTCCAGTTTTAGTCCGAGATATTTAACTTGTGACACTGTTGTTATAGGAATATCATTACAGTTGACCGAGAAGCCCACAATATCTTTCAGTTTGCGTTTTGTTCCACATAAGATGGCTTCCGTCTTGCCCAGGTGAAGAGATAGTCTATTGTTCACTAGCCATTCACTACATGATTCTAGTTCTTTGGAAAGTGAAGCGGCAATACTTATTGGGTCTTTTCCTGAAACCAGAAGCACGCTGTCGTCTGCATACAGTAATAATTTACATGAGACGCTCAGTTCCATGTCGTTCACATAACAGAGAAAGAGTAAGGGACCAAGGATGCTTCCCTGCGGGACCCCACAGTTAATTGGCATAGGATCAGATATATTATCATCAATTTTGACTCTTTGGGTTCTACCACTAAGATAAGATTTAAACCAGTTCACAGACCCTATGCCCATTGCTTGTAGTTTATTACATAGGATATCATGGTCTACTGTGTCAAACGCTTTTTGTAGATCAAGAAGAACCATACCGGTGTAGTTACCTTTAGACATTTCTTTACGAATGTGATCCGTTAAGTGGATGAGACAGGAGTCTGTCGAGTACATGCATCTGAAACCTGATTGAAACTTATAGAATAGATCATTTTGTTTGAGGTAGTGTTCAATTTGGGTGTATACCGCTCTTTCAAGGATTTTAGATACAATACATAATATGCTAACTGGTCTGTAGTTACCAACTTCTAGTTTATTTCCTTTCTTGAATAGAGGGGTTACAATAGCTTCCTTCAGTTCAGCAGGTACAGTGTTGGTGTTAATTGACAAGTTGATGATGTGGGTTAGGGGGCCTGCTATACCAATGGCTCCATCTCGTAGAAATTTGGCAGGAATTTTGTCTGGTCCTGTGCTTTTATGTACATTTAGGTTAGACAGCTCGTCAAAAGTGTATTTTGGTGTAACATTTTGCAATCCAAATGTGTTCGGGTGTATGTCTTTATCTCTGTAGAAATTTCGAAAGGTGGCCGTTGTTGTTGTGTATTTATTGAGAGGTTGAGGTAGGTTTTGTGCAAGTGTGTTTGCTATGGAGGTGAAGTAGGTTGAAATTTGTCGTTTATCGTGGCAAACCTGATCATTAATGGTGAGAGCAATATTAGTGTTAGACGAATCCCTTGTCTTGTTGCTGTAGCCTGTTGTTTTTAGGTGCCTCCATAGTTTCTTTGGGTTATTCTGATATTCCTCTGCCTTATTGTGAAAATAATTCGTTTTCACTGATTTTATTTTCCTACTTAGTTTATTCCTGGCCCTGTTGAACTCATGTTTCAGACCTTGATCCTGTCTATGTTTCGCTAGCCTTTTTAACAGATTGTCTCTGTGTTCCAGATGGTGTAGTATGTCATTGTTGATCCATGGGTCTGACCTTGCTTTAATTCGTATGTCTTTCAGAGGAGCTATTTCGTCTAGAATGTTTGTGATGATGGTTCTGAAGCCAACCCATGCGTCATTAACGTTTGTACTTCCAAACACTGGAGACCAGTCTGTATTCCATAAAATGTCCAGAAATGTTTCTTTATTGTAGTTTCTGAGTTACCTTGTTTTGATAACCTTGTGATTCTCTAGGGTAATTTTCGTGGTTTTTCGTGTGCAATATGTGACGAAGTGATCACTTATCCCAGTCTGTATAACCCCTGATTGGGATATTTTGTCCTCTCTGTTACAGTTTATGTGGTCTATTATTGTGGCAGTGTTCTCAGAGATACGTGTGGGGATTGTGATGAGTTGTTTGTGATTGTGCATTGTCAGTATATGCCTATATTCTCGTACAAGCCTATCATTTCGTTGTTTGTAACACAAGTTAAAATCCCCTAGTATAATGGATTCATTCCGAGGGTCTAGCGATGACAAAGTTCGTTCAAATTTGGTCAAGAATTGTGTGTCGTTTGGTGGCCTATAGCATACCCCAATTGTGATGGGTCTTGTCCTCGGCAGGTGTAGATCGATCCACAGAGCTTCGTGATTTTCTACATGGAGGTCGGTCCTAGTTGTGTGTGTGAGGTTGTTTTTTTACATACAGACATACTCCTCCCCCATGCCTATTGCGATCATTCCTAACCATATTGAAACCTTGAATGTTTATTTCACCATCGTTTATACTTGAATCCAGCCAGGTTTCTGTGATTGCAATTATTGAAGCTTTGGCCTTATTAGCTAACAAGTTAATTTCTGACAATTTATGGTACATTGATCTGGCGTTAATGTGGATAAGATGGAGCCCTTTGTTGGTGAACACTCTGTATTCGTCTTTGATTTTGAATGTGCCCTGGCTGGATTCTGAGTTGTTAATACTAATTGGTTCATTTACATTAATATTCGGTAATGAATACAAGGCACATATGTTGCATAGGAATTCCCGTTCTTCACTGTTGGTCTTCTTAGAGATGCACTTCATGTGAGCTACAGTTTTACACTTAACACAGTTTAGGATCCTTTGTTTTCTTGTTATGAGTGATTCACATATTTCACAAATGATTTTAGGACCTTTAATAGCTACTTCCCTACATTTATCGCATTCCACTTCTTTTCTGCTCGTAACGTAAGTACATCGATCGTGTACTGTTTCATTACATCTACTACATTGTGACGTTGTACTCCTTTTGTTGAATCCAATATCGCACACTATACATATTTTCCTGTTACTAACTCCTTCTTCTCTCTCTCTCTCTCTCTCTCTCTCTCTCTCTCTCTCTCTCTCTCTCTCTCTCTCTCTCTCTCTCATAGCCCACACTCTACGACCAAGATTTTACGGGTGTGAATGAGGTATATTTCCCTTCATTAGTGTGTATGATGAATGTTGCCTGCATTCGATACACATAGAGGAGAGTTGATGGTAAAACTGTCTATTAAACCTAAACTTTAATTGGGGGTTCCTAGAGGTGAGAGGCTGGGATCAGAGACAGAGGCGAGGAAAGTGAGAAGGTGAGCACTCCTACGCAAGGGTTCGATACTCAAACCTTACTATAAGTTAACACCGACTTTGATTGTAGGTTATATCGAGTTCTACATTTAATTGATTGAAAAATGAGTGTATAGGCCACATAAAATGACAAACAGACAGTTTGTAGTAAGTATTGTATTGAGTAAATGGGACAAACTGAATTAAATTATAAACAAAACAATCAATTACAGTAGGAACACTATTCCACCCAATCTTTGCCTTTTTTTCTGTCCTTTTATATTGAAAAAACCCTACTGTTGTAAGTGATTTGATAACCTAGTAGATCGTAGATTTTGAGATAGGGGAGAATAACAAAGGAGGAGATGAAAACACCAGTATAGAAACAACTCCTGTCACCACGCCGCTGAGACATGAGGACACAAGAGCCTCCTCACCCCGGCAGGCTCGGGTCGCCACCATCAAAACGCTACGTCCCCCAACAACAGGAAATTATTTAATAAGAAGACCAACCTCCAACACCACCAGTAAACCCAAAGAACATCAACCACATGTTACGACTGGGGTTCAAATATATCAGGGCTCTTATTCATTGGACTAGTAATGGCATAAATGTTACAACGGAAAGCGCTAGCTCCAACCTCTGAAGTATATTCCCAGTGAACAAAGAACACAAATACTCTACAGAGTTCTATATGCAATAATAGGCTATCAAACTCTCAATAAATGTGCGTCTACTCTAGGCTTAATGTTATGTGAAAACAGCCTATTACTACCTATAACCGAAGGTGCTTGGTTATGGTATACAAAGTAAGGTGGTAAGAGAAGTTACAGCTTACGTTACTTTAATCAATAAATGTCAGGCACTCCTGCATGAAAGAAAGTGCACTAAAGTCCTTCAACACTAACAAGGAATCTTCTTTAAATGTTAGATGTTATAAAGATGCTCGTATCGGAAATGGAACCCAAAAAGGCAGGCAGCGGAACAATGCTCGTGCAGGCTATGCACACAAAAAGGCAGAATATATAATGCCGTCGGAGCCAAGAATATCCTAAACACTACAACACTAATAATAATCGCCACGACAATGCAGTATTCCTATCAACAAAAAGAGCCTAAGTCGTTTGTGTCTCAATACATCAAACTAGGCTGCGAAATGCTTGTGTAATAATAAATGGGTATGCATAAAAAGAGTAATTAGGTTAATATACTTAATGTCTACTATGATTGATAAAGTCTAGCTAGAGTCAATGATACGAGATACTGGTGCGCATGGCATGCTGCATAGCCTAGTGCAAATCTCAAGTCTGTGCGTCAAATAATACGTTATAATGAAGGGTAGCTCTCTTGAGAAACCTTAATACCGAAGTATTAAGCGTTCTCCTGGCGTACCTCAAAGACAAACAATCGAGACTAGAACAGTGCAGAATGGTATAGGCAAAAAGCCCTCATTCGTGCATGCTCTACTCTCAATGGCACACAGACTAGAATTTACTCAATCAACTCCAGTTCTCAGGTATGTCGTGCCGCTTTTTACTGAAGCCAGCACTCATAGGAAACAATACCTATAATATCAGACTCCTAGTCTAGCATTATCTAATCCAGCAGAACATTAACCCGGGAGCTGCGGGAAGACTCTTAAGAGTTCCCCCGGCGGACTGCGGGAAGACTCTCCTGAGTAAGTAAAATTAAAAATCAACTTTTGACATCGAAAAAAAAAAAAAAAATTTTTTTTTTTTTTTTATTTTTTTATTTTTTTTTGGCCCCTGGGCCATGCAAAATCTCAGTCCTCTACCTCCCCTCCTTCCCCACTTTCCTCCTATCCCTCAGTTATCACCTATTTTCCCTATTATTCCCTTATTCTGAGGTATATTTTCGTGCTAACATTAGCGAGTTGCAAGCAGGGTGTTGTCATCACTGATAGCAAGCGAGTGCAAGAGAGAGAGAGAGAGAGTATCGATCGACTGTGTCTCAGTGGCCTTGGGGGAAATTGGCGGGAAGGTAGCTTGCCTCACCCATACATTATACAACTCGCGGGCTATATCTCCGATTTTGACCATCCAAACGCTGTTTTCACTAGTTTTATTGTTGTTTCAGGTTAATACCTTTATAATCAACCCATAATAGGCGCATATGGATAAATATTAATGCTATTAATGGTACAATGAATATTTTAGTGACGGAAACACCTCAAATACGTCAGCACAGGGGGACGTTTTCAATTACCCCCGTGCGCACTTGTTAGGTTAATAACTAAAGGAAGCAGCAATATGAAAGCCAACCAATGCTTCGTGATCCACTTATCTTAACAACTAACATACACAGGCTATATCAGACCTTAACACACAATACAACTGGCCAGCATGAAGCTGATTTTGCAGAGTTAACCAGAGGGGGTAATGATATTAATAAAAGGTGGTGAAAGATATGGAACATGAGAGAGATAGGCAGAGGAAAAGATTCTCAGGTACGGAGCGGGGATAGATAGCAAGGGACAAAAAGATGGGTGTGTTCTAGAAACCAGATCTGAGGGAGAGAGTGGTGAGGAACCAGTATATATACTCGCACTAGCTCGAGCCGCGTGGGAAACCAGCGGTTACAAGTCAACTAACCACTAACAGAGCTCGCAGCATGGTAAGGACCTCCCTCCACCAACCCCCGCGAGGCAGCCAGCCGTGACGTCATCGAGCGGGACAAAAAACACTGCGCGCCCCCTCTCACTCTGTTCTACTCCCTCTCTCTCTCCCAGATCCTATCATTACTAGTTAATGACAAAACATATACTTTACAATTAAATATATAAAGCCTTGACATGGGCGAAAACAAAGAGCCTTTCTGGACTGCCCATGACACGAGCTTTCATATGAAATAAAGCACACTCTAATACATAAACTGTAGCCCCATCCACTGCCCTGGCGATCCTAGTGAGTCACTGTAGGACAAGCCATACGGTTCTAATGGAGTGGTCAACGTCACACCCCCCCCAAGATTTTTCTCAGAGGCCCCAAGGCTCACAAAAATCTGATGGTTAGAACCCATGCTATATCTCCACTTCCCATCACCCAGCGGCAGTAAAATATCTGGCACAGTTCTTCAACAAAATTTGTTTTCAAAAATTATAACCCTCCCAACACAATAGGTTAAATTATATGTAGTTATGCTCCTCAAGAGCGAGCTTCTCTAGCCCAGCATTCTGAGAGGAGTGCAACTCAGAATTACTGCTATAACATACTTTAAAAAAAATTCAACTATCAAAGAAAGTTTTTTTATTTGATTTTTATGTTTTTAATTTGTTTATTTCGGCTGCACTATAGGGGCAAGCCTAGTTTTTTCTTCTATACCAAACGCTCAACTCCTGCTTTATGACCCAATACGCTGGGCTACAACCGCGAGCCAACAAGCACCAAGCGCAAAATACTATTCAAACTAAAGCAGGAGGCTACCCGTGTGTCAATCTACCCAGGATCATATACCCTTGAACGACCATCTGCAACCACGTTGTCACAACCGGCAATATGGCGTATGTCCAGGTTATATACCAATAACCTTAGTGACCACCTGGTCAGCCTCATATTCCGATTGTGAAACTGGTCCAAGAACTTGAGAGGGTGATGATCTGGGTAAACTACAACGACCGGACCATAGGCTGGAACACAGACCTCGAAATGCCTCAGAGCAAGTACAACCGCCAGCAGCTCCTCCTCGACAACAGAGCAGCTCCCCTGGGCCGAATTGTACTTCTCCGAGCAGAAACTAACAGGATGCTCCAGCCCATCATCGTCCTTTTCCACAACGACGGCACCAGCCCCCACACCACTAGCCTCCGTTGCTAGTTGGAAAGGTAGGCTAAAGTCAGGGGCCCTGAGGATCGGGTGAGTGCACAACAGGTGTTTTACTTCTCTAAACACCTTCTCACACTCAGGTGCCCATTTGAACTTCTCATCCTTCCAGTTATCCTCCACCTGAGCTTGACTGTCCCGTTCTCCTTCTCCACCTTGACTGCTAAACGTCATCACAGGCACAGTGAGAGGCTCAGGGGGGTGCCTCCCATACTCCTTCATGGGATTAACATGACATAACTGATTGCGCTTCCGTCTGTCTGGAGTGGCTACCAAGTAAACCAGGTCCGATAGCTCCTCCACCACCCTATAAGGACCAGTGTACTTCGCGGATAAGGGGTGACCTACAAGGGGCAGTAGAATCAACACCTCCTGACCCACGTGAAACTCCCTGCGTTCAACCTTGAGGTCGTACCTGTCCTTCATGAGGGCCTGAGAGCTAGTCAAATTGCGGCCAGCCATCTCCAGACTGTGCAACATCCGTTCTCGACTGTTGAGGACACACTTGAGCATAGAACAAGGTTTTTCTGCACCCTCCCATACTTCTTCAACCATATGGAGAGGCCCTCTGACACGGTGTCCAAAGACGAGCTCATTAGGGCTGAATCCCAAACTTTCCCCAGGTACCTCCCGTGCAGCAAACAAAGCAACATGAATCTCCTGCGGGTAACCATACCGGGAAAAATACACTAGCAAGCCTCGGACCACCGTCTTCGCTGACCCATTTCTCATAGGGTACGCGTCAGGGTACCTCGTTGCTACATCTCTCGACTGTGCAACACTGTCCTCCTTCAACTCGACAGCACCGGTACCACATTCAAGAACCTCCGGGTCTTCCAATTGCAACTTACGAATGTCCGAAGGAGCAAGCCTATCCAAGTATTTGCGAAACAACTCATGCCCCCCTCCTACATTAAATTTGGCCTCCCGTTGCTCTCTCTCTGCGTACCGTTGCTGTCCCATCGTCTTTTTAAGCCCATCCACAGCCCCTTCAGGAACAGTTACTGGGTCTTCTTCAGACTCGATATTTGGTCCTAATACTGAGTCCCCGAGAATGTCCGCTGATACTAAACTCTCAACCACATCAACTTTTAACCCCTTCTCGGTACCCTTCCTCCGCTGATCTAAAGATTGTTGACCAGAATGTAACTCCCTGGATGCAGAATCTCCGGTGACAACACACGCCATAGGCTGTCCCGGACACTTCTCAACCCACTCCTGCTCCTCCCCACTCACGTCGGCCGGCTTCTCGGCAACGACCAAGGGTGGAGCCTCAGAAGTAGGTCCCGCAAAGTCGTTGCCGAGAAGGAGGTCGACGCCCCCAACAGGTAACTTCTCCACAATTCCTACATCCAGGTCCCGAGTCACACCGTCAACTTCCACCTTCATTCTCACAAGCGGGTATGACCTTGTTGCATTAACTCCCTGAACCACAATCACCCGCGCCGTATTGACAGGTTTACCAGTGAAATTTCTCAACAGTGTTTGCGATGCCCCAGTGTCACGCAAAATTCTCACCTCATGTCGTCTACCCCCCCACTCCACACAACCGAGTCCCCTGTGGTCACTAAAGGCATCACGGACAGGGAATAAGCCTTCCGGATCCTTCTGCACTGGCAGTGTATTTACCTCGGAAGAAATGCCTCTAACAAACTCCGATGTCCTCTTGAACACTCCAATGCCGTGAGCAAAAGACACGGCTGCCGGAGGAGGTCGACTAGGGCACTCATTTGCCTTATGACCCTCCTGGTGGCAACTAAAACACATAAATTTCGGTTTCGGCTTATACTGTGATGTAAAAGGCCCCTGACTTTTCACATACGGTGTGGTGTAAGGTTTGGATTCAGTTTTAGTTTCATGGCTCTTCTGTTTAAAGTGTCATTGTTACGGGGAGGGGGAGGATAACGGTCCTTAGCACTTACATCGTACTTCTGTGAGGACCCGCAACCCCGAATCAACGACAGCCGTCGATCAGCCATTTCTGCTGCTTCGACTAGAGTTCTTGGGTTTTTCTCCTTCAAGTTCAAAGTTAGATCACCGCCCGTGCTCTTAAAGAACTGCTCCAACATCATTAACTGCTTAATTTCATCAAATGTTGTGACCTTCTCAGATTGGAGCCAGTTCCCCATAGCATCGGAAAAGTCCCGGGCGTGTTCCAAAAAGGTGCTATCTCTTCCCTTAGTTACACCCCGGAACTTCAAACGGTACGTTTCTGGTTGCAATTCGTAAGCCCTCAGGTCAGCCTCCTTGAGATCCTCATACACAATACATAACTCCAAAGGTAACGCATCGTAGGCTTTAAGACCCTTGCCTATTAATCTAGAGGATACAAGTGCTGCCCATTTATTCTCTGGCCACTGGTGTTCCTGGCACTTCTTCTCAAAGCGTGTGAAAAATTCTGTTACACCGCTCTCGTCAAACACCGGAACCAGTTTCAATAAGTGCGAGAGAGACTGCTCATGAACACGGTTACCAGCCCCAAGTCGCTGTCCCGTTGTCTCTACTCGCGACTTCTCTACATCCATGTCGGCACAGTACCTAGTCGACTCAGCTTGGATTTTTGCTAGCTCTATGTGCTCCTGACTGATAGTTTTTCTCTCTTCTATCTTGTCTAATTCTATTTGCTGCTGGAGCTCACCTGCCCTTTGTTGAAGCTGAAGCTGGCATTTTCTCTCTTCGATCTTAGCTAATTCGAGCTTAAACAATAATTCTGGAGATAACCCTTGAGGAGGTGAAGGTGCTACAATGTTTGAAATTACCGGTGGTCCCCCCAGGGGCAACCCACCCTGCCAGTCACCACCCACCTGTGGAAGCGTACCCGGGGTCGGCAAACTACTGGGATGGCTGGGAGTCGAGTGTAGGGGAAGCATGGCCGAAGGGCTCTGAGCACTCAACCCATCTCGCTCACCAGTCACCCTGCCCAGTACACACGTTATCAAGTTATCCCTGGTCATGCTGCTAGTACCCGCATGACCGATAGCTGTGGCCAGGCATTGAAGACCGTACCGATTCACACCCACCAACCGCTTGGCAGTAACAGGCCATTGCAAAAATATCCTAGCATCCTCCTCACAGTTCACCTGATTAACCACATCATCACACTGCTGTTCCTCAGTCTCGAAATTACGTACTGTGTCTCCATTCTCCTCTGATCCGGTATAAGACATGATGCTCACAAAAATTTCTCACCACAATATTCAGAAAAGAAGCACCCCCAACTCTTATACCTCGATATACACAAAAAAATTCTCGGAAATACTCAAGGGCTATACTATGTTGCAAAACAAAATTATTCTTGCTGATCCCCGCAAAATATTCTCCAAAACAACAAATGTTCCCTGCTAATAAATGTAGGTTCACCAAATCCTAGGTAAGGTCGCCATTTGTTACGACTGGGGTTCAAATATATCAGGGCTCTTATTCATTGGACTAGTAATGGCATAAATGTTACAACGGAAAGCGCTAGCTCCAACCTCTGAAGTATATTCCCAGTGAACAAAGAACACAAATACTCTACAGAGTTCTATATGCAATAATAGGCTATCAAACTCTCAATAAATGTGCGTCTACTCTAGGCTTAATGTTATGTGAAAACAGCCTATTACTACCTATAACCGAAGGTGCTTGGTTATGGTATACAAAGTAAGGTGGTAAGATAAGTTACAGCTTACGTTACTTTAATCAATAAATGTCAGGCACTCCTGCATGAAAGAAAGTGCACTAAAGTCCTTCAACACTAACAAGGAATCTTCTTTAAATGTTAGATGTTATAAAGATGCTCGTATCGGAAATGGAACCCAAAAAGGCAGGCAGCGGAACAATGCTCGTGCAGGCTATGCACACAAAAAGGCAGAATATATAATGCCGTCGGAGCCAAGAATATCCTAAACACTACAACACTAATAATAATCGCCACGACAATGCAGTATTCCTATCATCAAAAAGAGCCTAAGTCGTTTGTGTCTCAATACATCAAACTAGGCTGCGAAATGCTTGTGTAATAATAAATGGGTATGCATAAAAAAGAGTAATTAGGTTAATATACTTAATGTCTACTATGATTGATAAAGTCTAGCTAGAGTCAATGATACGAGATACTGGTGCGCATGGCATGCTGCATAGCCTAGTGCAAATCTCAAGTCTGTGCGTCAAATATTACGTTATAATGAAGGGTAGCTCTCTTGAGAAACCTTAATACCGAAGTATTAAGCGTTCTCCTGGCGTACCTCAAAGACAAACAATCGAGACTAGAACAGTGCAGAATGGTATAGGCAAAAAGCCCTCATTCGTGCATGCTCTACTCTCAATGGCACACAGACTAGAATTTACTCAATCAACTCCAGTTCTCAGGTATGTCGTGCCGCTTTTTACTGAAGCCAGCACTCATAGGAAACAATACCTATAATATCAGACTCCTAGTCTAGCATTATCTAATCCAGCAGAACATTAATAACTAAAGGAAGCAGCAATATGAAAGCCAACCAATGCTTCGTGATCCACTTATCTTAACAACTAACATACACAGGCTATATCAGACCTTAACACACAATACAACTGGCCAGCATGAAGCTGATTTTGCAGAGTTAACCAGAGGGGGTAATGATATTAATAAAAGGTGGTGAAAGATATGGAAAATGAGAGAGATAGGCAGAGGAAAAGATTCTCAGGTACGGAGCGGGGATAGATAGCAAGGGACAAAAAGATGGGTGTGTTCTAGAAACCAGATCTGAGGGAGAGAGTGGCGAGGAACCAGTATATATACTCGCACTAGCTCGAGCCGTGTGGGAAACCAGCGGTTACAAGTCAACTAACCTCTAACAGAGCTCGCAGCATGGTAAGGACCTCCCTCCACCAACCCCCGCGAGGCAGCCAGCCGTGACGTCATCGAGCGGGACAAAAAACACTGCGCGCCCCCTCTCACTCTGTTCTACTCCCTCTCTCTCTCCCAGATCCTATCATTACTAGTTAATGACAAAACATATACTTTACAATTAAATATATAAAGCCTTGACATGGGCGAAAACAAAGAGCCTTTCTGGACTGCCCATGACACGAGCTTTCATATGAAATAAAGCACACTCTAATACATAAACTGTAGCCCCATCCACTGCCCTGGCGATCCTAGTGAGTCACTGTAGGACAAGCCATGCGGTTCTAACGGAGTGGTCAACGTCACACACACCACCCAGGGGAGAAAACCTTCCAAAAACCCAAAACCACCTCGCGCCCATCTTGCCCGGAGGCTCACCACCGCCGTGGCGCGGATTCTGAGAGGGGCTATTGCCGTCGACACACAAGCTCCTCTATCCACAACCACCCTTATAGACCTAAGATGCGTAGCCGGAAGGAACGATGGAATTGGTAAAACATCCCCTTCCAAATCCAGAAGGGGCACAGGTGGAAAGATATCTAAAGGCACTGACTGAGGATACCTGAAATACTTGGGATTATATATACCGAAAAATTGCCTTGAGGGAGTAAGAAACAGATGGAACTACTCGACGTAGTTTCTTGAAGGTACCTTGGATATTTGCTTTGTATCTTTGTTAGACCACACTGGTGGCCTCCTAACATTTTTACTTTTGCCTTGGTACGGGACTTTACTACAATTATAGATTACCACACGTAGTGCGTGCTATAGTTCTAGTAAACCCCAAAACATAGGAAAGCTGATTGTAAGAGTGTAAGACACTGGTGTAACGGCTTCCTTCTCAGTCAGGACTTGTAGTAGAGGGTGTAAGACACTGGTGAAACAACTCCCTACTTAGTTCTTACGATCCGAGAGCATAACACAATGGTGGAATGGCTCGTTCTCATAATAATTCCAAATTCCATTACAGAAGTTCCTGCAGAGACTCACATGGAAGTCTAGGTCTGGATTGGCTCCCATGATACGAGAGCGTAAGACACTGGTGAAACGGCTCGTTTTCGTGTAAGACCCTCACCTCTACAGTCTTCAGAGATATTCAAGGAAGTCTTCAATCATCTACTGAAGTCTAGGTCTGGGTTGTAAAAGAAAGCGTAAGACACTGGTGAAACGGCTCCTTAATCAATTTAATACCATTATACGAGAGCGTAAGACACTGTGCAACGGCTCGTTTTCATTTAAGACCCTCACCTCTACATTCTTAACCCTTAACCAACGGCGCACGACATCTGTCGAGTTAAATCAATTTGGACTATGTGGCGGTGCACGACAGCTGTCGAGTGCCATTTTCAGCACGTAATGTTGCTGAGAGAGAGAGCTGAGCAGTGGGACGAGCGTAGTAACCTTATGACCGCTCCCCACGACCACCGTGGACGTACTGAACTGTATTCTACCCTCCTCCTCCCTCTCTCACTCGCTACACAGGGAATTATGTACGGAAATTACCTTATTTAGGTTTTTTGCACGATCGTTGCAAGAGAACCAGTGGTCGTACAAGGATGGTTCGGGTGTTATTGGAAAGCTCTGTTTACGCCCTTTGAGGGATAGATACTTGTTTTACACTCTGGGTCTTGTTTATGCATGAAAATTAGCATGGAAACAACCCTATTTAGGGTAAAAAAAAAAAACGCTGGGCGGCACAGTGTAAAATACCCTACCACCCGCTCTTTGTGTGTTAAGAGATCTTCAATAAGTCTTCCCCTAACTTCTGTCACCGTCACACGACAGGACCACCCCCATAGACCAGGACATCGTAGGGAATACCAGGCAGCAACGTCTTCACAGATCTTCAGAACCTGCCTGTGTCTTCCCCTTGAGACACCTAGAGGATCCTCGATCGTGCTGCTAATTGAAACCTATCCCTGTCTTATGTACCATTGCACCTCTAATAATATGACTTGTGTGAATAAGAATAATTTTTTTTTTTTTTTTTTTTCCAACTTACTTCCTCTCGGGCATAGGCTGAGAGCCTTAACATTCACCGCTTTACAATGAACAGTGAAGCCCGTGAGGTCTTGTTCCAGTCTAGGGAGTGAGACATGTGAAGCATGTTTGTACTCTGTGTTATATTATCCTCTATTACCTTTATGTTTGTGTTCTTGTATGTTCTCATCTTCTCCAGTCAAGTAAGAACCTACCTATAAAGTCAATACAACCCCAGTTAAACCCTGGTATGCGTATGGCAATGATGGTGAAAACATCATCCTTA
This sequence comes from Lithodes maja, assembly GCA_037953745.1. Lineage (NCBI taxonomy): Eukaryota > Metazoa > Arthropoda > Malacostraca > Decapoda > Lithodidae > Lithodes > Lithodes maja. The sequence continues at coordinate 96,352 of JBAKBP010002960.1, forward strand.
ACACTGTATGAGATTGGATTTAATTACAGAATGATTATATTCAAATCACATTAGGTCAGGTGAAGGTATTGAATTATTAGCCTTTACAACGGCACCATTAAATCTTGGTCGGAGAGAGTGAGAGTGAGAGACAGAGAGAAGCAGAAGACTACTACAGCCGAGATTCGAGTAACCCACTTTGTATTTTTACGATCCAGGTTCTACAAGACACAGGGCTCTTCATCATTGGACTAGATAAGGCTAAATACAACAACGGTAAGACTAGTTCCAACCCCGGCCTTAACCACTGGAGAACAAAACACCTATACCGCCCTGAGTCGTGCCTGGACAACTAGGTATCCTATGACTAGGTAAAAGGTGCACACTATAGGCTAATGATCACTGAAGCAGCCTATACTCATACAACATACGATTACTTTATTAAGATATACAAGGAAATAGATAGATAGCGTAATTAAATCGCAGCAACGATTTAATAGCAAACTAGAAGAAGGATAATTAATGTTACATTAAATAATCAGTAAACTGTCACTCCTGTCTGAAAGAAAGTGAAACAAAGAAAGTCCTAAAGCATCATGCAGGAATCTTCTGCAAAAGTCAGATGCAACTAAGAAGTACGTCTCGGATTCTGAACCGTGTATTATTACTGTGGGAACATATATAGTGTAGGGACATACGGTGTTATCTGGCACAGGTGTAATTATAAAACAGTCGGCAGTCTAAACTCTAACCACAAAAAGATGTGCTTTCTCCCACCAGGCACAAGCCTGCTCTGGTTGGGTCTCTCAGCAACAATCACGACTTACTATAAACATTTCCCTTGCCCCTCAACTTTCTCTTCATAATTGCTGAGGGGCACAGGGCCCTGGGTGGGGCTTTGGTTTCCCGGGCGTTTCCGCACCCTCCTCAGCTCCCCGCCATGGAGTGGCTTCGGTCACCCAGGCTTTATTGTGGTCGGCAGGGAGGGTTCTGTGGGGGCGCTCGGTTATGGCCTTGGAATTGCTCGGGGCCTTAGGGCTGTTCGGCCAGGCAGCTTGGGGAACAACAACAACAACAACAACTATAAACATAAGGAACAATAATGCTGCACACATATACACAGTGAGATTATAAACCCTAATCGGGGGTCTGCCAGGTGGACGAAGTCTAGCAGGGGAGTAGTAGGCTAGGCTACCTGGGCCGAGCCACCTGCTCGGTAGCCTAGTGTCGTTCTCAAGTCTGTGCGCCTAGTTACATTAAATGACGGGGTGCTCTCTTGAGAGATCCAGGTCTTGTGTACCTGGTTCTCTCCTGGCGACCCTCCTAAATCAAAAGCTAACGAGCTAGCACAGTGCTGGGTGGACTAGGCCAACGCCCTCACGCCAACACAGTGCTAGGCTCTAAGGTACACAGACAAGAAAATTACCTAGGCCTCCGCAGGTATCCGGTACAGTTGCATAGGCTCAACGAAGTCTATGCTCATAGGAAACTGTAACCTGATAGCCTCTCCCCAGTCTAGCATCGACTGACCTGGCAGACACCCAAGAAAATAAGGTTGGGGCAACACTATGAGTATGTCAAACCTCCCCAAGCCAAAATGGATAACCCTCTGATCCAAAATGCCTAACTAATTACATATAATATCTCTGAGAGCTCGCTGTATAATACAGTGACGGATATATGAAATCAACGTCAAGGGGAAGGGCAGTTAATTAATAGTAGGATATACAGAGAGAAGAAGGTAAGCAGTGGTAGAGAAAGTTCGCAATAGGGGGGTGAGGTGGGCTGGTAGATTGCAAAGGGATGTTAGCATTACAGCACTAAGAGGAGCTCTGCCCGTGGAAGTCACAAGGCAGTTCGTGCGTGTAGGCGCACCCATTCCCGACGCGGCAGGAAAGCGGTGACGGAGCAGGAGGGAGGAGCCCGGCGACGAATCAGGCGCCCGAGAGATGACGTAACTAACCAAGTTGCACGATATCAGTCTGCCAATACCACCAAGCTCTGGGTTCTCTCTCTCTCTCTCTCTCTCTCCAACTTCCACGAGTCATCTAATACATTAAATCTATGACGGCTGGAATAAAATACAATGCATTGTCACAGGCGAAAATAAAGAGTATTTCTGGACTACCTGTGACACTATGATGCACTAGGAAGAAACTAGAACTTAATCAATAAACTACAGCCCATAACACTGCCTGGGGAGAGGGGAGTACAAAGGAGTACAAAGGAAATCAAGCAACAACAGATCTAGTGACCCTTCTAGGTTGCTTGTCCTCCAAAACACTGAGGATCAAGTGTCCAAACAGTGGTTTAGAGTGGGTAAGGGAACATTGGAAAGGGAATTACTGCCCTGGAACTAATGTCCGTGGCAGGATTAGGAAGTTAGTAGGTGTTACGACCGGGCACTCGGGTACACTAGGGCTCTTACACAGGACTCGAGTATGGCTCGCTGCCACAACGGAAACACACGATCCCAACCCCAGAGTACTGCCAGCCGAACAAAAAACGCCACTACCCTCCAGAGTTCTATCTGCTATAACGGGGTATACAAGAACTCGGTACTAGCGTTTCACACAACAGACTAATAACAAGACGGGAGTTATCTAGTCTGGTCAACAATCAAACAAAGAAGAAAGTACTACAACACTAAAGAATAGTGTTGGCCGAAGCCGAAGTAATCCACCCTTGACTAAGAACTTAAGAAGTCCTCCACCCTCTACTTCGGATCTGCACTATTACGTTACGTTAAACAATAGTCCTCGAGCATCAAGCAAGGAATCTTCTGATAAAGTTAGATGCTTCTCGAATACTCGTAAGAAGTAAGTATCGGATTTTGAACAGCAATTCAATAAGTAACACACTGGCAATTAAAGGCTTTAAGTTGACATAAGAAGAATTATAAGAATAGACAATAGTAAATGGCAAACATTAAGAAGAAGTACTCCGACAATGCACTGACAATAGCCTACTAGGATTGTGCTCGTGGGCCACTAATCTCTAAAGTAGCTAAGCGTGCCACACATGAAATCAATAGTGCATAAACAATAACATACATAAGGAGAAGCTTCAATACTATGCTGTATCTGCTGGTCGAGCAAAGTCTAGCTGGGATATCTAAGGTTAGGAAACAATGGCTGAGCAAGCGGCTCGTAGCCTAGCGAGGTCCTTAAGACTGTGCGGCCAAATTACGTTAATTGACGGGATGCTCTCTTGAGAGATCCAGATCACTAGTATCTGGTTCTCTCCTGGCGATCCTCTCAAAGTCAAGCAAACGAGATAGCACAGTGTTGGGTGGCAGAGGCAAAAGCCCTCACTCGCAACACAGTGCTAAACTCTCAAGGTACACAGTCAGAAAGACCACCTAGGCTTCCCACGTCTCCGTTGCAATTGTACCGGTTCAACCAAAACCTAGTACTCATAGGAAATCACAACTCCCGAAACCTTATCCCAGTCTAGCATTACCTAAACCAGCAGAAAACAGGAACATGGATAATCGTACACAGGGAAATGCATATACGAGTGCAACAAACATCAATCAATCCTATTCTAGTTATCCCTTCCAAAATAGGCTATCTAACAGGCATATATCTCGTGAGAACTCAAGCGATAATACTTTGGCTGACTAAATCTGCACCAAAGGGATCATGGGTTAAAAAGGGACGAGAAGAGAAGAAGATAGGCTGTTCAGAGAGTAGAGAAAGTTCACATCAGTCGGAAGAATATGGATAGTTGCAAGGGATATGAGAAGTCGCTCTGCCTGATGAGTTCTAAAGAATTGTGGCGAGGACCTCTCCTTTTTATACTCGGCCCTCTAGCGGCATATCGCAAACTACTAAGGACCGCCCACTGACAATCATTACGTCATATTCTCTCTCAATCTGGGATCGACAAAGGATTTCCCACGCGCTTGAGGAGGGAGGAGGGAGGAGGGAGGAGGGAGGGAGGCCTACCTACCTCGTGGCGCGCTCACTGGCCGTCGTTACATAACTCTCTCTCTTCTCCTCATTATATATAAGTCCCACACACAATACTTATATCTAATGATATAAAATAGAACTCGTTGACTTAGAAGAAAACAAAATACATAATTATAATACTTATAGTACAACGGCTCACATAAACTGAGTTAGGAAACTCTACACGGACTACAGCCAAAGTTCCTGCCCTGACGATCCTAGCGAGAGTGGGGTCTGACTGAGCGTTCTGTACAGCATGCTCATACTCGGCATGCGTCACACCTCCCCCAAGATTTTACTTGCTCAACCCTGAGCTAAAATCTGACACGCAGAACCTCATCAAACCCCTCACACCCAGCGACCGCATGGCACTAAAACAACGCTGAGTTTATCACTAAAACACATCTTATATAAAAAAAAAATTCACATTTCATAACTCCTCCCAACAATAGCAAAAGACATAATATCATGCTCCCAGAGCGAGCTTACAGCAGCTCAGCCGTTTGATAGTTCGTGGACTACTCAAACTCTATAGGCTATGACAAACTTATACAATTATCTATATTAAAAGAAAGAGTTTTTTTATGATTTTTATATTTTAATATGTTTTTTCCGGCTGCACTATAAGGGCAGCCTATTTTTTCTTCTATACCAAACGCTCAACTCCTGCTTTACGACCCAATACGCTGGGCTACAACCGCGAGCCAACAAGCACCAAGCGCAAAATACTACTCAAACTAAAGCAGGAGGCTACCCGTGTGTCAATCTCTCCGGGATCATACACCTGTGATAGCCTACGACTGATCATCTACCCTCGATAAACAATCCGCGATCACATTGTCACATCCCGCAATATGACGGATGTCCAGGTTATACTCCTGCAACATCAAAGACCACCTGGTCAGTCTCATATTGCGATTGTGAAATTGATTTAGGAATCTCAAAGGGTGATGATCAGTGTAGATAACCACGACTGGGCCATAGGCTGGAACATACACCTCGAAGTGCCTGAGCGACAGCACAATCGCCAGTAATTCCTTTTCTATTGTAGAATAGTTCTTTTGTGCAGCATTGAACTTCTTAGAAAAGAAACTTACTGGGTGTTCCACACCTTCATTGTCTGTCTGTAGCAAGACGGCACCAGCCCCTACACCACTAGCATCTGTTGCCAGCTGAAAAGGCCTGTTAAAGTCTGGGGCCCTGAGTATCGGGTGAGTACACAGCAAATGCTTCACCAAATTAAAAGCCTTTTCACACTCAGGCGCCCACAAAAACTTTTTGTCTTTAGATAACAAATCTGTGAGAGGTGCCAACACCGTGGAGTAACCTTTTATAAAGCGTCTGTAGTAGCCTATCATACCCAAGAATCTCATAATCTGCTTCTTGGTGGTTGGGTGCGGAAATTTATTGATAGCCTGTACCTTGTTCTGAGGAGGGCACACCTGTCCCCTTCCCACTACAAACCCAAGGTACTGCACAGTGGCTTTTACGAAGTCACACTTTGCCAAATTTACTACCAGACCTGCTTCACTAAGTTTCCGGAACAAGGTCTCCAGGTGCTCACAATGGCTCTCAAAGTCGTCATCATAAATGATTACATCGTCCAAGTATACGGTGCAATTTGGAATGTCCTTGACAATTTCATTCATCAGGTTCTGAAACGTTGCTGGTGCATTCTTAAGTCCGTAGGGCATAACATTACACCGGTAAGTACTCCCGTCCACCACAAAACCACATACCTCTTTAGCACGCTCGGACAAAGGTACTTGCCAGTAACCTTTTACTAAATCTACTTTAGACAAAAACCGAGCATTACCAATTTTATCAACACTATCATCAACCCGAGGAAGAGGATATGGGTTAGTTGGAGTCAAACCGTTTAGCCTACGGAAATCAATACAGAAGCGTACCTTGCCATCTGGCTTAGGCTGCAGTGTTACGGGGGAAGTCCATTTAACGGTGCCTTTCTCTATCAACCCTCTACCGAGCATATACTCCAACTCATCCCTCAGAGCGGGTAGTTTTATGGGGGGCACACGGTACGGGATTGACTTAAAGGGTAGATGGTCCCCCACGTCAACATCATGCATAGCCTGAGTAGTGAGGCCTGGGTGTTCAGCAAATACAGTGGGGTATGAACCGAGCAACTGACGGATAGCTTCAAACTGCGGCTCAGGCAAATGAGCTATAGCCTCGTCAGCCCTTAGGCTCGAGTTCCCCGCCCACTGATCCGCTGAAACATGGTGATCCCAGCTATCCTCCTCTGAAGCTTGACTGTCCCCCTCTCCTTCTCCACCACGGCCGCAACAAGCCAACACAGGGACAGTGAGAGGCTCAGAGGGGCGCCTCACATACTCTTTTATCAGGTTCACGTGACATAACTGGTTCTTTTTCCTCCGGTCTGGAGTGGCAACAAGGTAATCTAGGTCCGAAATTTTCTCCACAATTTTATAGGGTCCAGTATACTTCGCAGACAAGGGGTTACCAACCAAAGGCAACAAAATTAATACCTCTTGTCCTACAATGAACTTCCGGAGCTTCACTTTGCGATCATACCTGTCCTTCATTAAAGCTTGTGATCCTGTTAAATTCCGACCTGCCATCTCCAGACTCTTAAGCATGCGCTCACGGCTTTCAAACACATACTTTAACAAGGAACAAGGCTGCACAGTTCCTTCCCAAATTTCCCGCAGCATATTAAGGGGGCCCCTGACGCGGTGTCCAAAAATCAGCTCGTTTGGACTAAATCCCAGGCTCTCACCAGGCACTTCCCGAGCAGCAAACAGTACATACGGCAATCCAAGATCCCAATCTCTTCCGTTGTCAGCACAATAACACCTGAGCATGCTTTTAAGGGTGGCATGCCACCGCTCAAGCACCCCTTGGCTCTCAGGGTGATACGCTGATGATACCACCGCCCGTATCCCATGCTGTTGCATTGTTTGCTTAAAGAGATTGGAGGTGAAATTGGACCCCTGGTCAGACTGAATCTCCTCCGGGTACCCGTACCTTGAAAAGTACCACAACAAGTTACTGACTACCGTCTTAGCCATGCCGTTTTTCATGGGGTATGCATCGGGGTATCTAGTGGCAACATCCATGATGGTTAACAAAAATTTATTACCAGCCTTTGTGGGAGGGAGTGGACCAACCATGTCAACAACAATCTTACTAAAAGGTGGCCCAATTACAGGAATAGGGTGCAACGGAGCTTTAGGAATAACTTGGTTTGGTTTCCCGACCCGTTGACAAATATCACATGAGTTTATCCATGACTGCACATGAGACTTCATCCCCGGCCACCAAAACAACTTCCCCAAAGCCGCCACCGTTTTTCTTACCCCCAAATGTCCTGCCAGCGGTGTGTCATGCGCCAAACTCAGTAGGCTATCCCTGCACTCCCGCGGCACCACCAACTGGTCCACTACTCCGGACCCCTTTTTCCAGCTACGGTTAGGGTCTTGAAAACGCCGATAGAGGATGCCATCTAAATAAAAAAAATCTCCCGGCTGTGCATCACCGTCCTCGTCGAGCTCCACAGCTCCATTAGCACACGTTTGGAGCTCAGGGTCCTCCAGCTGCAACCGACGTATATCTGAGGGTGCCAAGCGATCTAACTGCTCCCGGAGCAATGCATGACCCTCCCCGATACTGGGCTGCTCCCTCTGTCTCTCTCGATGTTCATAACGTTGCTGTCGTGGAGACTCGTCATGCCCAGCCTCGTCACTCTCGATGACAGGCCCAGGGGCTACTCCAGAACTAAGTAATGGTGCTAATACTGAATCACCCAGGAGAGCCGCCGAGTCAAAACTCTTAAAACCAACTCCAGCTTTAGCCTCCTCCTGTTGATCGTTCCTCTGCTGGTCTGAAGACGGAGGACTAGGCTGTGACACTTTAGCTGCCCGAGCTCGGGTGACAGCACACGCCATGGGTTGTGCCTGGCACCGCTCGACCCACTCTCGCTCTTCCCTACTCACGTCGGCCGGCCTCTCGACAACGACTAAGGGTAGAACCTCAGAAGCGGGCATTGCAAAGTCGTTGCCGAGAAGAAGGTCGACGCCCTCCACTGGCAGTTTCTCCACAATCCCAACATCCAATTCACGTGCCACACCATCCACCTCCAACTCCAACCGCACCAGCGGGTATGACCGAGTTGCATTAATACCCTGCACCACTACCACCCGAGCCGCATTTATAGGGTAGCCAGTCAAGTTTTTCATCAAAGTCTGGGAAGCACCTGTATCACGCAAGACCTCTACTCCATGCTTGCGCCCCGCCCACATCACGCAACCCCGTCCTCTATGGTCGCAAAAAACATCCTGAGCAGGGTTCGAGCCTTCCAGGTGCTTCTGCACTGGCTGTGCCTCAGCCTCTGACGAACTGCCCCGGGCAAACTCAGAAGACTTCAGAGACACACCAATGTTGCAGGCCAAAGACACAGCTGCTGTAGGTGGTTTGCTAGGACAGACTCTTGCAAAGTGCCCCTTTTTATGACATTGATAACACTCTAACTCCCCTTTGGGCTTCCCTTGGTACTGGGAAGGGCCCGGCCCCTTCTTAAATGGGACGGTGCTAGTCTTGTGGTCAGTCTTGGTATCGTAACTCTTGTACTTGTTTGCATAAGATATATTACTAACTCGGGGGGGTGGGGCGTCACGCCCCTTGTTACCTGCCTCACTACGCTGGGCAGACCCGCACCCACGAATTAATGATAGCCGGAGGTCAGCCATCTCAGCTGCCTCCTGTAGAGTTTTTGGATTCTTTTCTTTAATAGTTAAAGTCATTTCTGCACCTGTACACTTATAAAACTGCTCGAGCAGAAACAGCTCAGTCAACTGTTCGGCCGTCTCAGCTTTCTCAGAACGTGTCCAGTTTGTAAGTGCATCTTTTAAGTCCCGGGCATGTTCAAGAAAGGTCGCCTCCCTAGTCTTTGTAACACCCCGAAACTTCAATCGATATGTTTCTGGTTGCAACTCGTATGCCCGTAGGACAGCTCTCTTCAATTCTGGGTAGTCAATGCAAGACTCTAAAGGCAGTGCATCATAAGCCTTCAGACCCTTACCCGTAAGTCTTGAGGAGACCAGAGCTGCCCACTTCTCTTCAGGCCAATTATGCTCCCTACACTTCTTCTCAAAACGATTAAAAAATTCTGTGACTTCAGTTTCACTAAATGCCGGCACCAATTTGACTAAGTGAGACAAGGACTGTTCTCTTACTTGGCCCTCACGGCCCATCCGAGTCCCTGTCGACTCTGCACGAGTCTTATCTAAATCTATTTGAGCACAATATTTCTCCGAGTCGTATCTAAGCTCAGCCTCATGCCTCCTGGTCTCATCCTCTTGCCTCCTAACCTCAATCTCATGCCTCCTGGTCTCAGCCTCAATCTCATGCTTCCTAGCCTCATTCTCCTGCTTCCTAGATTCATTCTCAATCTTAGCAAGCTCAAGTTTAAATATCATATCTGGAGACAGGCAGGAAGAGGGAGTTGCCACTACTGAAGGAGGGGGGGCAAGAACTGGGGAACCACCATACGCACCGCCCGAGGGCACTCCAATCTTCCAATTCTCATCCCTCTGTGGGAGAGTGCTAACCTCCGGCAACTGAGTGGACGGCACTGTGGGAGTCGAGTGAGAGGGGATCTGGGGAGGAACCCCCCCAAACGCCCTCTCCTCCGAAACCCCATGTCGCCCACGCAACACCCAGGAAATCAGCTCCCCCTTGGACATCCCTACTACATTGGATCTGCCCAAAACCTTGGCTATCAGGTGCAAGCCATAAATATCCACCCCAGTCAGCCTCCCCTCCGTCACATGGTACTGCTTACTCACAAAAAGTCTAGCATCCTCCTCACTGATTACTAACGGCACCTCCTCAAATGGCATCTCTCGCTCCTCGTCAGTACTAGGGCACGACATACTGAAGTTCACAAAAAATTCTCGAGACAAAAGTGTTAAACTCCCTTATGTAAGCACTAATTACTAAATTAACTGGAGTCTCTTAAATGCTCTCCTAATGGCCTTACAAAAAAAAATATTCTTCAATATGTACGCTAAAGTACGAACAAACAAATGTTGTACAACTCTGCAAAAAATTATACTGTTCACAAAATCCTAAGCAAGGTCGCCATTTGTTATGACCGGGCACTCGGGTACACTAGGGCTCTTACACAGGACTCGAGTATGGCTCGCTGCCACAACGGAAACACACGATCCCAACCCCAGAGTACTGACAGCCGAACAAAAAACGCCACTACCCTCCAGAGTTCTATCTGCTATAACGGGGTATACAAGAACTCGGTACTAGCGTTTCACACAACAGACTAATAACAAGACGGGAGTTATCTAGTCTGGTCAACAATCAAACAAAGAAGAAAGTACTACAACACTAAAGAATAGTGTTGGCCGAAGCCGAAGTAATCCACCCTTGACTAAGAACTTAAGAAGTCCTCCACCCTCTACTTCGGATCGGCACTATTACATTACGTTAAACAATAGTCCTCGAGCATCAAGCAAGGAATCTTCTGATAAAGTTAGATGCTTCTCGAATACTCGTAAGAAGTAAGTATCGGATTTTGAACAGCAATTCAATAAGTAACACACTGGCAATTAAAGGCTTTAAGTTGACATAAGAAGAATTATAAGAATAGACAATAGTAAATGGCAAACATTAAGAAGAAGTACTCCGACAATGCACTGACAATAGCCTACTAGGATTGTGCTCGTGGGCCACTAATCTCTAAAGTAGCTAAGCGTGCCACACATGAAATCAATAGTGCATAAACAATAACATACATAAGGAGAAGCTTCAATACTATGCTGTATCTGCTGGTCGAGCAAAGTCTAGCTGGGATATCTAAGGTTAGGAAACAATGGCTGAGCAAGCGGCTCGTAGCCTAGCGAGGTCCTTAAGACTGTGCGGCCAAATTACGTTAATTGACGGGATGCTCTCTTGAGAGATCCAGATCACTAGTATCTGGTTCTCTCCTGGCGATCCTCTCAAAGTCAAGCAAACGAGATAGCACAGTGTTGGGTGGCAGAGGCAAAAGCCCTCACTCGCAACACAGTGCTAAACTCTCAAGGTACACAGTCAGAAAGACCACCTAGGCTTCCCACGTCTCCGTTGCAATTGTACCGGTTCAACCAAAACCTAGTACTCATAGGAAATCACAACTCCCGAAACCTTATCCCAGTCTAGCATTACCTAAACCAGCAGAAAACAGGAACATGGATAATCGTACACAGGGAAATGCATATACGAGTGCAACAAACATCAATCAATCCTATTCTAGTTATCCCTTCCAAAATAGGCTATCTAACAGGCATATATCTCGTGAGAACTCAAGCGATAATACTTTGGCTGACTAAATCTGCACCAAAGGGATCATGGGTTAAAAAGGGACGAGAAGAGAAGAAGATAGGCTGTTCAGAGAGTAGAGAAAGTTCACATCAGTCGGAAGAATATGGATAGTTGCAAGGGATATGAGAAGTCGCTCTGCCTGATGAGTTCTAAAGAATTGTGGCGAGGACCTCTCCTTTTTATACTCGGCCCTCTAGCGGCATATCGCAAACTACTAAGGACCGCCCACTGACAATCATTACGTCATATTCTCTCTCAATCTGGGATCGACAAAGGATTTCCCACGCGCTTGAGGAGGGAGGAGGGAGGAGGGAGGAGGGAGGGAGGCCTACCTACCTCGTGGCGCGCTCACTGGCCGTCGTTACATAACTCTCTCTCTTATCCTCATTATATATAAGTCCCACACACAATACTTATATCTAATGATATAAAATAGAACTCGTTGACTTAGAAGAAAACAAAATACATAATTATAATACTTATAGTACAACGGCTCACATAAACTGAGTTAGGAAACTCTACACGGACTACAGCCAAAGTTCCTGCCCTGACGATCCTAGCGAGAGTGGGGTCTGACTGAGCGTTCTGTACAGCATGCTCATACTCGGCATGCGTCACATAGGGGACAGATGGGTTAGTAACTGAGGGGGGGATAAAATAAAGTTATTCATTTACAAACGCAGTCAGTCGCGGGTTTGATGCGAGATATTTGTCTAGGCGGAGTTTAAATGAATCAACGGTGATGCAGTCTATAACGTTTCGGGGAAGCCCATTCCACAAGTTGACAACTCGATTGAAGAAGAAATTCTTAGATTCGTGCGAGTTAAAAGATTTACCAATAATTTTGCAACCGTTTCCCCGCGTGTAATTAGATTGGTCGATAGTGAAGTACTTACTACAGTTCATATTGTCGATGCCTTTGATGATTTTGAACACTTGAATTAAGTCGCCTCTTAATCTGCGCTGGGTTAAAGGAAATAGATTTAATTCTCTAAGACGCTCTTCGTATGGTTTGTTCTTTAGGCTAGGTATCATTTTGGTAACTCTACGTTGAACTCGTTCTAGCTTGTTTATATCTTTTTGGTAATAAGGGCACCAGGATTGAACGCAGTATTCCAGAAGAGGGCGGACTAAGGAATTGTAAAGGGTTAGGATAACTTCTTTGGATTTATGCTCAAATGACCTGCCTATAAAGCCAATTATTTTGTTTGCCTTCTTAACAACTTCTGAACATTGTTGACTCGGTTTTAGGTTACTCGATATTGTTACTCCCAGATCGGTTTCTCTGTTTACATTCTTAAGCTGAGTGCCATTCATCGAATAGTTTGCTTTCTCATTTAGGTATCCGATATGTAGTACTTTACATTTATCCGCATTGAAACTCATTTGCCAAATTTGGGCCCAACATGACAATTTATCTAGATTGTGTTGCATATCGTCAACTTGTTCTTTTGAGAGTACGCTATTTGCAATTTTTGTATCGTCAGCAAATTTTGAGATTGTACAGGTGAGACCCTCATCTATGTCGTTGATGTAAATTAGAAAGAGAATTGGTCCTAGTACCGATCCCTGGGGTACCCCACTACTTACATTGGTCCATTTTGATGCCTTACCGTTTATGACTACTCTTTGCTTTCTGTCGCTGAGCCAATTTTCTATCCATTTCAACACACCGTCTTGTATTCCATGCGCTTTTAGTTTTAGCAGTAAACGTTTGTGGGGAACTTTGTCAAAGGCCTTTTGAAAATCAAGGTATATAATATCTACAGCTTTACTCTCATCGTAGAGGTTGAGGATATCGTGGAAGAAGTCTAAGAGGTTTGTTAAACAGGAACGTTTTTTACGAAAGCCGTGTTGAGTATCTTTAAGTATGTTATTTTCCTCTAAGTGATTTACGAGTCTGTCTCTTATGACCGTTTCTAGCATTTTACATACAACTGAGGTTAAGCTAATTGGACGATAGTTACTGGATAGGGATTTGCTGCCTTTTTTGAATATCGGTGTTACGTTGGCTAGCTTCCACTGATCGGGCATAGTTCCAGACTGCAAGGATTTATTGAATAGTAATGTCAGTGGTTTAGAGAGCTCATCCTTAGCTTCCTTTAGAACTCTAGGCGAGATTGTATCAGGTCCAGGCGTTTTATTTACCTTGAGTTTATCTAAACAATTCAATACTTCTCTCTCTGTAACGGTGATATTGCTTAAAACATCTGAATCGGCGATGGTGTAGGGATATCACTGAGGTCTTCTGTTGTAAAAACTGATGCAAAGAAGGTATTGAGGGCATTACTCATTTGTTCTTCGTCTTTGGTGTATTCTCCATTTTCATCGACTAACGGTCCAACAGTTGAAGTAACTACTTTTTTCTTTCTGATGTAACTATAGAATTCTTTCGGGTTTGTTTTACTTTGATTCGCAATATGTAACTCTAAGGTCTTTTTACTTTGCTTAATTAACTTTTTGGCTTTGCGTCGTAGCTCTACAAATTTCAGCCGTTCTTCGTCATTTTGTGAGGATTTTAATCTATCATTAGCAAATTTTTTAGCAAGCAGGCAGTTTGAAATATCTTTATTCCACCATTTGGGCTTATTATTATGGCCTGGACGCCGAGTTTTCGATGGTATGCAGTCTTGCACTGCTTTTAGGTAAGTGGCTTCGAATAACTTCCAAGATGTATTTATGTCGTTATTGTGAATTAAAAAGCTCCAGTCAGTTTCTTTAAACATAGCTCTAAGTTTAGGAAAGTTTGCTTTCTTGAAATTAGGGACTTTTTCGATGCTACTATTTGGTTCGTTACTAGTAAAGTTTAAAGTGAAAGTTATCGTATGATGGTCGCTGTTACTGAATTCATCACCAACATTCAAATTCTCTATTAATTCTTCTTTTGTTGCAAGTACAATGTCAAGAACGTTATTACCACGGGTCGGCGTTCCAACAAATTGATAAAGCGAACTCTCTTGCAAGTTCGTATACAAGTCATGTCCGGAGTGTGAAGTAAGAGTATCGCCCCACTTGGTCACAGGTAAATTAAAGTCACCAAAAATTACGGTATCTTGTGAGTTACTTACATCTGCAATTTGTTCGTAAATTTCTCGGTCAGTTTGCACTGATTGAGCTGGAGGTCTGTATATTAATGCAAGTATTATTTTGGTACCTTTATTATTCTTTATTAGCACAAAAGATGCGTCGACGTTCACAATTTGAGGTTTTGACAAGAGGGTAGGGTTAAGACTTTCTTTGATATAAAGTAAAACGCCACCTCCATTTCGATTTATTCGGCTTTTCTCAAACATTACATAACCGGGAAGTGAATACTCTGCTAAAAAGTCTCTATCTTCTGTATTGAGCCAAGATTCTGTTATGCCAATCACATCATAATTTTCTGTAAACACTAGCTCCTCTAAATCTGAAAATTTATTGCGTATGCTACGAGCGTTTGCATAGAAAACCTTTAAATTTGTTATTTTAGAACTCACGGAACGCGCTTTAATAATATTTTTGGTTCTTGTCGGATCTACATTTATGTTCATGGCTGTCCTCGGTCCTCGCTGTCTCCAGTCCTTATCGCTGGTGGTCCTCGGTTGCCTCTGTGTTTTTCTTGGCGTTGGATGATTTATGTCACTGCTGCTTCTTCTCGGATGGCGTTTTTTGATCCATGGCTGCGGACTGCTTCGTGTAGGAGACGACCCATGCGTGCTGAACCCACAGGGTTTAGATGAGTGCCATCCTTGCGGAACAGAGTAGGCTGGTTGTAGAAGTTGTCCCAGAGGTTGATGAATTCAACTTCTTCCCTCAGACACAAATGTTTTAGTCGGCTATTTGTGCTGAAGGCCTTGTCGTAGAATTTGTCAGGTGCGTCGATCTTGGGGAGAATGCCTGAGATGATGATATTCCTTGACTTGTTTTTGTAGTGCTGGATCATCTTGCGATATTTCTCCATTAACTCTTCGGATCTGGTGCGCATGACATCATTTGAACCAGCATGGATGACAAAAAGGGTATTTATATTTGCATCCTTTGTGGTATCTTCGAAGGCTTCCACAATGTCGTCCAGTCCAGCTCCTGGGATGCAAAATCTTTTTCGTTGAATTGGGACTCTGTCGCAGAATTCTTCGACCTGTCCTCGTAGGATGGAATCCCCAACGAGCCTGGTCTCTTCTGGTTCGTCTTCCATCTCTACCAATATCTCAAATCTGTTTGACATTGTGACTGGTAGATGAGACCTTTTCTGCGTTGGCCGTGCACCGTTCCTCACTGGTGTAAATCCGGAAACCTGTGGTGGCGGGACTCTACGTACAGGTCGGGGAGAGGAGTGGTTAGAACGGGGGCGAGGGGTTGGTACTGTTCGTGCTAGCAGGCTTCTTGCACGAGGAGTGGGGGAGAGACTAAGGTGAACAGGGCGGCTGTCCTGGTTTGATGTCGGCTCAGGTTCGTCAGAATCATCTGCTGCAGTGTCTACTGCAGGTGTTGGATTGTTGGCAGATGACGTTGGGGCGGTGGTGGATGCTGGAGTTGAAACAATTTGCGTTAGTGATACTCCAACGTTGAGTGTTACAAACTCTTGGAGTGATTCCAGCTTCCTGGTGAGGGCGTTGATCTTGTTGAGGGCTTCATCCAATTTTGCTGTCAAATCCTCTCGTTGCTGGCAGAGTCGGCAGACTTGTGGATCGGCAGGAGCAAACATGGAAGCACCAAACCTACCGGCGCAGTTCGTACAGGCACGAGGCATGGTGACTATCACTTTCTTCAGTTCACTTCACTCACTTAAAAACACTTAACTCACTTTAAAAACACTTCACTCCCTTCAGGTCGCTTCACTTACTTAAATAGGCCTAACCGAAAACAAGAGGGAGAAGATAGTCCATGAGCCAGGCCAGATATCGGTACCACCTGGGGTGACTAAACACGAATGGTACTAAAATGTTTATAGAGTGACTGTAAGTACATTAAGATATGATAGCCTTCTCGCACTGGTAGCTTAGTCTAATTTTTTTGATGCAATAGGGGCGCTACCCAAAAATAAAGATTTTTAGCGTGACGCTCGGCGTTTTCCTCATTTTCTTTAAAATCCATCACACAATCATCGCGAAACTTTGAACACCTATGTAGAATTATATTCTCTACCAGAGTTGTTCCTAGGTATTTTTCAAATTTCCTCATATTTCGGAATATACTCTATATTTTGGGTATTTTCCTCTAAATCTAGAATAAATCCTTAAATATGGGGAACATTGAAAAATATATTCTAACAGCTCTTGTAGCTTATTTGATTCTCTACAAGAATTATTCCGATGTGTATTTCAAGTTTCTCCATATTTAGGGGTTTATTTCATATTTGGGGATTTTTGGTTATATTTTGGGGATAATTTATTATTGGAAGGAGCAAACATGTGTAGAGTGGTTTCCATGTAATGTGTTTGTTTGTTCATGGTTTAATGGTGATATTTTTTGCAGGTGTGTGTCGACTGTTTGACGGCAGGATGGAACCATCTGCGAGGAAGAGAGCACGGATCGACTGTATCATCCACTGCTCTGATGATGACAGCGATGCTCTGGTGTCACCACAGGATTTGGACTCCTGGAACACATTGCTCAGGGCTGCAGAAATCAGGCAGCATGATCCAGTCCTGGAAGCAGCCAAGGGCCTTGAAGAAGGAGGAATACCACACATACATTATCACCGTAAATGTCGTAGTCTCTTTACAATGAAGAAGTCACTGGATTCTATCCTTGCCAAGGGTGTCAAGATAGAATCAGCAAGCGTCGACCCCAGGAGGAGGGCATCAAGGGATGCCCCTAGTACTAGCAGGGTGTATGCCAAAGGATGTATCTTCTGCGAGAAGTCAAGCAAGTACATAAAAACAACAAAGACAAGGGAGCCACTCATACAGTGTGTTGAGCTACGAGCAGATGAGAAGATTCGCAGAGCAGCAATAAGGAAACTCAACCAGAGAATCCTTGGTTTAGTTAGCAGATACCTTGTTGCTGCAGAGGGTCACTACCACAAGTCGTGCTACAAACTCTTCACAAAAGATGATTTCCCAGCGGCCGCCAGGTCGGGTGCAGGTGAAAATCAGGAAGAAAGCGAGGAAGCACGCTACGAAGAGGTTGAGACAGAAGCCCTCGAGGAACTCTGCTTGTATATAAGGACCAAATTATTCCCCAACCCAGAGGTACTGCCTATGACAAACCTCACATCTAGGCTTGAGAGATCCATGATGTCCCGTGGTATTATCCAACTGAAACCAGCGACAAAGAAACATGTTCGCCGAAAGATTGAAACCGAGTTTGGAGAATCACTACGCTTTGTCCCAGATGAGAAAGGAAAGCTTCTAATCTATCCACGCAGCCTCTCAATGGACGACCTTGCCCGGCAAGCACACAAAATGGCAAAAGACCTGCAAGAAGCAAGAGCAGCTAACTCTGAAGATGTCTTAACCAAAGCAGGAATGCAACTGAGGAATGAGATCAATAAACAAGATGTGAGTCAGCCATGGCCTCCCGATACAGATCAGAATGTCATTCCTGCAGCAGTCACTCAATTCCTGCACACCCTGCTGACAGGAGAGTGTGAGTGTGAAACTCCCTCTGAAAGAGCTCAACGTCTTGCCACTTCCTTTGGCAGTGACTTGGTCTTTGCTGTTACCAGTGGCAAGACAAAACCACCCAAGCACGTACTGCTGACCAATGCTGTAAAGTCTTTGACAGGAAACACAGAACTGATCCGAACTCTGAATCGTCTTGGTCACTGTGTGTCTTACTCAATGTTTGAGGAGATCGATACAGCCCTTTGTATCCAGAAGCTGGAATGCTCAAAGGATGACATTCCACTGCCAGCAAACATCTACCCTTGTGTGTTCACAACCCTGGCCTGGGATAACATTGACCGACTTGAAGAGACCCTAAGTGGAGCAGGTACTTCTCATAGAGTCAATGGCATTGCTGTCCAGTCCAAGGTTGCAGGCTCTGTGCCAGAGAAAGTCCTGCCAGAGATTACCAAGTCCAAGATAAGAAGCATCACTCAGACATCATCAATGCTGCCAATATACAATGTTGGGCGGCGGGCAGGGCCACCTAGGATTGAGACTGTGTATGTCGACACTACCAAGGAAGTCCAGGATTCAAAGACAAAGAACCATATCTGGCTTCTTACTCGAATGTCAGACCATGAGGACCAGTCCATCAGCAGTTGGACTGGGTTCAACATCAAAATGCGCAGAGACATTGCAGTGGTTCAGGACACTGTAAGCTACCTGCCCACTATCAATGCTCCCGCAACAGAAATGTCCACCGTTAATGAAATCTTGGAACAAACGCATGCTATCATGCAGTCCTTACAGCTTAACAAGATTGTGTGCGTGTTTGATCAAGCACTCTATGCCAAAGCTGCCGAAGTTATCTGGAAACAAGAGAAGTTCAAGAACATTATCATCAGGATGGGCGTCTTCCACACAATCTGTAATCTCATCTCCACCATAGGAAAGAGGTTTCAAGATGCAGGTCTTAGAGATCTGTGTGTGGAATCAGGTATCATCGCAGAAGGATCAGTGTCAGGAGTGATGAACGGCAAGAGGTACAACAGAGCAGTGAGACTACACAAGCTCGTGTATGAAGCACTGATGAGGCTTGCATGGAAAGGCTTCCTTTCATGGCTAGAAGAAAACCATTCAAGGGACATACACCATCTAGATGAAACACTGAAGGACATCAACAGCTTTCACAGCAATGTGTCTCAGGGACTCTTTCAAGAGCTGATGGAGAGTGAATCATGCACACATATCATGAAGCTTTTCCAAGTTTATCTTGAGACCCTCAGAGATGAACACAACCTCTCAGCATTCTGGATGTCATACCTGGACATGGTTGAGATCATGCTGGACTTAATTCGAGCCTCCAGAGAAGGCAACTGGATGCTCCACCTAGGAGCAATCCGACAGATGATACCGTGGTGTTTTGCCTATGACAAAGTGAACTATGCCCGGTTCCTAACCTACTACTATGCCTTGATGTCTCGACTGCCCATTGAACACCCAGAGGTCCATGAACACTTCATGCAAGGTGGCTTTTCGGTCCAGATCGGTAGCAAGAATCCCTTTGGACGGATCCCTGTGGACCAGACAATCGAAGAGACGATCAACAAAGACACCCAGACACCAGGGGGCACAAAAGGCTTCAGCCTGAAAGGCGGAGCTGTCGCCAGGTACTACCTGACATCGGAGTATCGCAGCAGGTACTTAAGGCAGCTCAGGACTATGGTAGTAGGCCAAAAGTATACTGACTTCAGCCACCCAGACCTACAGATGGCCAGGATTAGAAGAGATGAGGCCGATGTCCAATCTTTAGTTCAACTGATGGAGACCAGCTGGTTGAACCCCTTCAACGCAGAGCAAGAAGATCTTGTCAGTTTGTCAATTGCGACTATGGCACCACCAGAAGTTGTCAAAGACCTTCTAGGGGCCTACAGAATAGGAGAGGATGCATATCAAGCCTTCAAGGAAGAGCGCCTGGAGATCGATACGCCAACTATACAGTTTCATGACACGATGACGAACACGAAACTGAGAACGTTCACTAACATCAGAATGAAGCCACGCTCACAAGACCATGCCAAGGAGGCTATCTTAAAGGCTGACAGGAACCTATTTGGCCAGATGATCCTTGTTGCCGAGAACAGAAAGCTCAAAATGAGTGATGTCTTGGCTCATCCCCTTGGGCCTTTGCCTTGGGCACTTGCCAGCGGTGATGGGTCTCTCCGCAAGACCAACAAGGCTGCCCTAGCAAAGGAGTTAGAGAGGAATGTTTCTCCTGCAGAAGTGATACCCGAGCCCTCTGCTACCATAATTGATGGGATGAGCCTGGTCCACAAACTGAAGGGAAACGACAAAACTTTTTCACAGCTTGCAGGTACAGCACTGAGTCACGCTGTTCATGAAGGTGCTAAGAGCAGGCGCATTGATGTTGTGTTTGATATCTACAAGGAGACATCCATCAAGGATGCAGAACGAGCCAAAAGAAGTGCAGGCACAGGAATTCATTTCAAGAACATTCAACCTGGGCACAACATACAGCAGTGGAGAAAGTTACTCGGTAGTTCCTCCAACAAGGCAAGTCTTATCAAGTTCTTGGTAGAAGAATGGAAGGCACCACAGCACAGGGAGAAGCTCAAGGACAAGGAGCTGTATGTCACATGTGAGCAGCGCTGCTTCAAGATCACCAAAGAGCAGTGGGAAGAGGCTCCTGAGCTTAAGTCAACTCAAGAAGAAGCAGACACACGCCTTCTTCTCCATGCACTTCATGCAGCAGAATCTGGGAACAAGTCTGTCATCATCACTGCAGAAGATACAGACGTCATGGTGTTGTGTCTTGGCATGTGCCACAAGATCCCATCCCATCTGTTCCAGAAGTGCGGGACGAAGAACCGGACAAGATTCCTGGATATCACCACACTGAGCCGCACACTGGGAGGCAGCGTGTGTGATTCATTGATTGGTATGCATGCCTTTACAGGCTGTGATACCGTCAGTGCATTCGCTGGCCGAGGGAAGATGACGACACTCAAGCAGATGAAGATGGACAAGACATACCAGGATGCTTTTCACGAACTTGGACGCTCATGGGAAGTGTCTCCTGAACTCTTTGAGAAGCTACAGGAAATCACCTGCCACATGTACCTACCATCTACCCACACAACTAAGGTAAACAAGCTTCGGTATGAGCTGTTCTGTGCAAGACGTGGAGAGGTAGAGTCAAGTCAACTCCCTCCTTGTGAGGACTGCCTCTTCATGCATGCACTGCGTGCAAACTACCAGGCTGCGATCTGGAGGAGAAGTCTTCAGAGCCAGCCATTTGTTGCGAACCCAACAGACTGCGGTTGGATGACAGATGAGGACGGTAAGCTTGCCGTCAACTGGATGCGAGGCTCACCAGCACCAGATGCTGTTATGCAGCTACTGTCTTGCAAGTGTGTGCGGTCTTGCGAACTCCCTAAGTGTACTTGCCTCAGCAATGGTCTAAAATGCACGGACATGTGCAGGTTACAGACATGTCAGAACACGGCTATTGAAGAAGAGCCGGTGGCACAACAGTCAGATTCCGAGTCTGATGTAGATGATATTTAGGAGTAGTAATTTGCCATAATAGTATGTACAAGCCCATGGCATGCTTAGTGTGTATTTACAGGACTTGTATTAAATGTGACAATTACTATATGCATTTTGTTGACATTTAGGCATTCCTGTCCCCAAATTTGACATTTTAAAAAATTTCGGAATTTTCGGTAGGGTATGTCTATTCAAGAAGTGATAACGACCATTAAGCTACCAATGTGCAAGGGCTATCATATCAAAACATAAACTAGAGACATGTAGCAAGCTAAAAACACCTAAGAGAATTAGTCACCCCGGGTGGTACCGATATCCCAAAATTCGGGTCTTGGCTCATGGACTAAGAGGATGGGGAGTCAACCGCTGCCCCCTCGTGGTCGCTGGGGAGCTGACGTGCGTCACCCCCCCCCCCCCCCCCCGATATTAGACACTTAACATTAGGCAAGTTCTGATATCTGAAATCGGCGAGTGCCGGCACACGTCACCTAACCTCCCCACCCCAGCACAATCATACAGCATATAGGTTTCACAAAAAAACATACTTATAAAATGAAACAAACTTACATATTTACCCCCTCAACACAATAGCAAAACTTAAAATTGTTACGCTCCGAAAGCGAGTTCTACGAAACTCAGCCCACTAATAGCTAGTGCTTCAGCTGTAACAAAACATACTTAAATTTACTATAACAGAAAGAGTTTTATTGTTGATTCTAAATGTTATTGTTGTTTTTGTTCGACTTTAAATATATGTAGCCTATTTTCCTCCACGCAACCCACACAACCTGTGGCCATCTACCCCTTGTCCTCCACCCTCGAAAGACAGTCAGCTATAACGTTATCACAACCGGCAATATGCCTGATATCAAGATTGTATTCTTGGAGCATAAGTGACCACCGTGTCAGCCGCATGTTCCGGTTGTGGAACTGGTTGAGGAACTTTAGAGGGTGGTGATCTGTGTAAATGACCACGACCGGGCCGAAGGCTGGAACATACACCTCAAAGTGCTTCAAAGCAAGCACAATCGCCAACTACTCTTTCTCGATGGTAGAATAGTTCCTCTGAGCGGAGTTGAACTTTTTAGAGTAAAAGCTGACGGGGTGCTCCAGACCCTCGTCGTCCGTTTGCAAGAGGACTGCACCGGCCCCAACACCACTGGCGTCTGTCGCCAGCTGAAAACTCCTTGTAAAGTCCGGCGCCCTGAGAATAGGATGGGTGCATAGTAAGTGCTTCACTAACCCAAACGCCTTTTCACACTCAGGCGACCACCGAAACTTCACCGTCTTTGCCAAAAGGTCAGTTAGGGGAGCAAGAACAGTCGAATACCCTTGTATAAAGCGTCTGTAGTAGCCTATCATGCCTAGAAAGCGCATGATCTGACGCTTGGTGGTTGGCCTGGGAAACCGATCGATGGTCAGTATCTTGCTCTGGGGGGGGGGACACCCGTCCCAAACCTACAACAAAGCCAAGATACTGCACAGTTGCCTGCACAAAGTCGCATTTCCCCAGGTTCACGACCATCCCAGCTTCACACAGCTTCCAAAACAAGATATTAAGATGCTCACAGTGACTACCAAAATCAGTATCATAGACAATGACATCATCGAGATATACAGTACAATTGGGAATGTCACTAACAATGTCATTCATCAGACTTTGGAAGGTAGCAGGTGCATTTTTCAACCCATAAGGCATGACATTGCACATATACAGGTATGTCTTGCCGTCCACACAAAAGCCGCATACCTCCCTCGCTCGTGCAGACAGGGGCACCTGCCAATAACCCTTCACCAGGTCGACCTTGGTGAGGTATGTGGCATTCCCGATTTTGTCAACACTGTCATCGACGCGAGGAAGGGGGTAAGGATTGGTGGCGGTCAAGCCATTAAGTCTGCGAAAGTCTATACAGAAACGCACCTTCCCGTCTGGCTTAGGCTGCAGAGTTACCGGGGAGGTCCAACGCCCTGGCCCTTCCTTAATCAGCCCTCTCTCTATCATATACCTCAGCTCCTCCAGGAGGGCTGGCAATTTGATAGGAGGCACACGATAAGGCACTGACTTGAAGGGCGGGTTGTCTCCCACGTCAACATCGTGCACCGTCTGAGTTGTGAGGCCTGGGTGCTCTGCGAAAACAGCGGGGTATGACTGGAACTGGTGGCGCACGGCTGCACGCTGTTGCTCAGGCAGGTGCTCAATAGCCTGCTCTGCCACCTGAACACAATTCCCCGCCCACTGTTCCGCAGAAACATGGCAATCCCAGCTATCTTCCCCCAGAGCATGACTATCCCCCCCTCCTTCTCCACCTTGGCCGCTGCAGACCAACACGAGGACAGTGAGAGGCTCTGAGGGGCGCCTCACAAACTCCTTCATCAAGTTCACATGGCATAATTGATGTTTCTTACGCCGGTCAGGCAACAAGATAATCTAGGTCCGACAGCTTCTTAGTGACAAAATAAGGACCCGTATACTTTGCTGATAGTGGATGACCTGGCAGAGGCAGCAACAACATAACCTCCTGCCCCACCCCAAACTCCCGGAGCTTCGTCTTCACATCGTAACGGTCCATCATTTTCGCCTGAGAGTCTACCAAATTCCTCCCTGCCGACTCCATACAATTTACCATCCTTTCACGACTCTCGAGAACGTACTTCAACACTGTGCATGGTTTCTGCAGACCTTCCCATATCTCTTTCACCATGGGCAGTGGACCCCTGATGGTATGGTCAAAAACAAGCTGGTTGGGGCTGAAACCCAAACTCTCACCAGGTACCTCTCTTGCCGCGAACAACACATAAGGCAGCCCCAGATCCCACTCCTTGCCATTCTCCAAGCAGTAACATTTAAGCATACTCTTGAGGGTCGAGTGCCACCTCTCAAGTGCTCCCTGACTCTCGGGGTGATAGGCAGATGAAACGACAGAGCATATGCCATGCTGCTGGAGAGTTTGTTGGAATAGGTTCGAAGTGAAATTTGACCCCTGGTCTGACTGCACTTCTCGCGGGTACCCGTATCTTGAACAGTAAAGCAGCGAGTTCTTGACCACAGTCTTAGCTGAGCCATTACGCATGGGGTATGCGTCCGGGTATCTCGTAGCAACATCCATTATAGTCAATAATAATTTATTCCCAGCACTAGTAGGTGGTAGAGGGCCAACCATGTCCACAACTATCTTACTAAAAGGCGGCCCAATGACAGGAATGGGGTACAACGGAGCCTTGGGTATCACCTGGTTGGGCTTTCCTACAGTCTGGCACGTTACACACCCTGCAACCCATGCACCAACATCTGCCCTCATCCCTGGCCACCAGAACAATCTACCCATCGCCGCTACCGTCTTTCTGACCCCCAGGTGCCCTGCCACTGGCACATCATGAGCCAACCACAGTAGGTTTTCACGACACCCACTCAGCACAACCAGCTGGTCTACTACCCTCACACCACCCTCCCACTTCGATTTGGGGTCTAGATACCGTCTGTAAAAAATTATCTCGTAACGGAAGAAATCCCCCGGCTTAGCATCCCCATCTTGTTCGAGGTCTATTGCGCCATGACTGAAACTTTGGAGCTCAGGGTCATCAATCTGAAGTCTACTGATATCTGCAGGTGTCAACGCATCAAGCTGCTCCCGGAGCACTTTGTTACCCTCACCGATACTAGACTTAGAGACCCGATCTTGCCTGGCTACAAAACGGCTCTGCCGTGGAGTCTTCACTGGCCCTGCCTGTTCACCCAGTGATACAGGCTCAGGGTTCACTCCAGACAATAATAATGGTGCCAATACTGAATCCCCCAGAAGAGCCGCGGAATCAACACCCTGAAATCCACCTTTAGCTACTTTCCTCGGACCTTTCCTCCGCTGATCTGAAGACTGAGACAAAGGTTGTGACTGAACTGACGCGCGAGAACGGGTGACTGCACAGGCCATCTGTTTAAGCTGACACCTCTCGACCCACTCCCGATTCTCCCTATTAACGTCGGCCGCCCTCTCGGCAACAACTAAGGGTGGAACCTCCGAAGTGAGCACCGCAAAGTCGTTGCCCAGAAGGAGGTCGACGCCCTCAACTGGCAAGCTCTCTACGATCCCAACATCAAGTTCACGACACACACCATCCACCTCCTGCTCCAACCTAATCAACGGGTATGACCTGGTAGCATTGATCCCATGTACCACAACAACCCGAGCCGCGTTTATAGGTTTGCCTGTGAAATTTTTAAGAAGTGTCTGTGATGCCCCAGTGTCACGCAACAGATTTGACCTGATGTTTAGTATTCCCCCAGCTCACAAGCCCGCGCCCTCGATGGCTGCAAAAAGTGTCTTGGACAGGTGTCGAGCCCTCCAAACCCTTCTTCACAGGCTGTGTCCCCGCAACTGACGACCTACCCCGGGCAGACGCAGAAGAGCTCAGAGACACCCCCATGTTGCGAACCACAGACACAGGCTTAGCAGGAATATTACTCGGACATGTACGTGCAAAGTGACCCACCGTTTGACATTTAACCCTCGTCTAGCGGGCCCTCTGTGGCCGTTTTGGGCCTTTTCAGGCCATTCTGACAGCTATATCAACCATTAGTATGAAAGGAACTGTATTGCGCCGAAAACTAGGTGGAAATCGCTACACAATGACGTAAGATACAGCTACGTAGCACTCGTGGAGCACTGACAGTGTTACCTCGAAGATGGAAGTTTAGCAGATTTTGCTACCTTGCTCACTTTTAGCGAACTATTGGTTACACTGTGATCCTCTCGCGCGGTGGGGAAACTGGAGTTAGTGTGGGCCGGGAGGCCACAGATATCGGACGTATGGATCATTACTATCCCACTCATTTTCACTCGATTTCCACCCTTTTTTCACCCGTTTTTTGCCTGTTTTTTCAACTCGACTTAAGTCGTGAGCCGCTTTTTAAGGGTTAAAACATTTCTCTTCACCACTAGACTTCCCCCCTTGAGGTAGTGGGGAAGGGCCCTGCCCTTTTGAAAACGGGACAGTTTTGTGTTTGTAGTTATAAAGGGTATCATTGCTCTTATTTTTTACAGTGTTATTTTGTGCTTCATTGACTTTGGGGGGTGGAGTGTTACACCCCTTGTTACCTGTCTCACTACGATGAGCATAGCCGCACCCACGAATCAAAGAAAGCCGGAGGTCAGCAAGCTTAGCTGCCTCCTCTACGGTCTTAGGGCATTTTTCCTTCAGGTTTAATGTCAGGTCGCTGCCTGTCGCTACCGGAAGAACTGCTCCAACAAAAATAACTGCTTAACCTGATCAACTGTTGTCGCATTCTCAGACCGGAGCCAGTTCCCCATAGTGTCAGTCAGTTCCCGGGTATGTTCAAG
The DNA here is from genome assembly GCA_037953745.1 of Lithodes maja. Classification (NCBI taxonomy): domain Eukaryota; kingdom Metazoa; phylum Arthropoda; class Malacostraca; order Decapoda; family Lithodidae; genus Lithodes; species Lithodes maja. Next base: position 123,079 of record JBAKBP010002960.1, read on the forward strand.
GAAAGAGCTCTCCTTGCTCTTTACAACGCCCCAAAATTTCAACCTGTAGGTTTCTGGTTGCAACTCATAGGCCCAGAGCACAGCCTCCTTTAACACCACATAGTTAGTACAGTCCTCCAATGACAGCGAGCCATATGCCTTGAGACCTTTCCCAACAAGCTTTGATGATACAAGGGCTGCCCACTTAATCTCCGGCCACTCATGCTCCCGACACTTCTTCTCAAACCGTGCAAAAAACTCAGTCACACCAGACACATCGAACACAGGGACTAATTTAAGCAAGTGCGATAAAGACTCAGACCCACGATTCCCAGAACCGAGATGCCGCCCTGTTGTCTCCACCCTAGATTTCTCCACATCCATCTCAGCACAGTACCTAGTTGCTTCAACCTGCAACTCTGCCTCACGGCATGCTGTCCTCTCCTCAGCCTGAATCTTAGCCATCTCAGCCTGAATCTTAGCCATCTCAACTTCACGCTGGATCTTAGCCAACTCCAGTTGTAACAACATATCAGCAGTCAAACCTGAGGGGGAGGAGCAATTATAGGAGACCCACCCAGTGGCTCACCCAGGGGCAAACCACGCTGCCAGCGACTATCAGATTGCGGAAGAGTGCCAACGTCTGGTAACCTAGGGGGTGCGATAGGAGTAGAGTGGAAGGGAGGCTTGGATAAAGGCTCCCAAGCCCCCGCTCCACCCTGCAACCCACTGCCACCACCCAACACACAAGCCACCAGGTCACTCTTAGACATGCTGCCAAAGCCGACACGCCCCAGGACCGTGGCCAAACAACGCAGACCATAGCAATCAATCCCCTCCAACCAGGGGACTTTTTCTATTGCACTAGACATATCGAAAGCCTTCGATAGAGTCTGGCATAAATCTTTAATTTCTAAACTACCCTCCTTCGGTTTCTATCCCTCCATCTGTGCCTTTGTCTCTAATTTCCTTTCCGGCCGTTCCATAGCTGCGGTTGTGGACGGCCATTGTTCACTTCCTCACTCTATAAACTCTGGTGTTCCTCAGGGCTCTGTCCTATCTCCTATTCTCTTTCTAATTTTTATAAATGATCTCCTTAACTGTACCTTAATTCCCATCCATTCATATGCAGACGACTCAACCTTACACTACTCCATTAGTTTTTCAGAACGCCCCAGCCAGCAATCCCTCAACGACAAACGTAATGAAGCCATAGAACTCTTAAATTCTGATCAAAATACTATTTCCAATTGGGGCAGAGAAAACCTTGTTAACTTTAATGCTTCCAAAACCCAATTTCTCCATCTATCTACCCGTCAGGATCTCCCAGCGGACTATCCCTTATTCTTCAACAATACAAAAATCAACCCTTCATCTTCTCTCAATATTCTTGGTGTCTCTTTTTCTTCTGCTCTCATTTGGAAGGACCATATTACCAGTCTTGCTAAGGCAGCCTCCCAGAAGCTGGGTGTGCTCAACTGCCTTAGGGGGTTCTTTTCCCCTGCACAGCTTCTTGCTCTGTACAGGGGCATAGTGCGCCCTTGTATTGAGTATTGTTCACATGTGTGGGGAGGTTCCTCTCACACCGCTCTCCTAGACAAAGTTGAAAGGAAGGCCTTTCGTATCATTAACTCCCGTCCACTCACCAACTCTCTGCAATCTCTCTCTCTCCGCCGCAATGTTGCATCTCTCTCGCTATTCTATCGCTACTATAATAATCAGTGTTCCTCAGAGCTATCCCAGTGCATACCACCTCCTTTACGTAGGGCACGTGGTACCCGTCTTGCAACTCAATCCCACCCCTACTCTGTGCAACTCTCCAACCCAAGAGTGAAACGTTACTCTCAAACTTTCTTCTACTCAACATCTGAGCTCTGGAACTCTCTCCCAGAATCAGTCTTTCCCTCTTCCTATGACTTAAATTGCTTCAAACTCCGTGTGTCCAGGCATTTTGGCTCGAACGTCCCTTGATTTTGGCCCTGTCACTCTTTCAACTATGGGGGAGGCACTCGCTATAGGCAGTTATGCCTTTTGCCTCCCTCAATCACATAGAAAAAAAAAAAAAAAAAAAAAAAAAACTCGCTGTTACTGGTATCTCCACAAACTTCCTCGCATCAGCCTCACAATTAATAACTCTGATGCCATTATTAAATGCCTGCTGCTGCTCAACACCCGTAGGCTGTACTGTCTGATTATCCCCGTTAACTGAGCTGTTGCTAGACATGGTGTATAGTGAGAAGTGTGCAAGTTTATAAAAAAAAAAGTATCTATAATCTCTTATGCAAGCACCTATTCACTTAAAGTTATCTGAAGCCTCTTTATGTGTTATACTGCTTGCCAAAAAAAAATCTGTGTCCACTGTATTCCTCAATAAAAAAAATTACCACTATACTCCCACAGTATTTCTTAAGTTCACAAAATCCTAAGCAAGGTCGCCATTTGTTACGATGCAGGTTCTACAAGACACAGGGCTCTTCATCATTGGACTAGATAAGGCTAAATGCAACAACGGTAACACTAGTTCCAACCCCTGCCTTAACCACTGGAGAACAAAACACCATTACCGCCCTGAGTCGTGCCTGGACAACGAGGTATCCTATGACTCGGTAAAAGGTGCACACTATAGGCTGATGATCACTGAAGCAGCCTATACTCATACAACATACGATTACTTTATTAAGGGGGCGGGTGCCCAACCCCGAAAGGGGTTGAAATAGGTGAGCTATCCCCCCGCCAAAGGCGGCTTTCTAGGGCCTTTCCTAGCTGATACCGAGAGGATTGGGTTCTAGTCATGTGGTGATGGGCTGGTCTATCAGAGTGAGAGCTGAGCAATCTCTGCCATACCCATAGCTTACTCTGACTTTTCCTTTAACTTATATATTTTCTAGATCTCAAGTGACGGCGTCTCTTCCGTGGATTGACCTCACAATCTACCAAGATTGGAAGCCAAAGCGTCACATTTTTTCCTTGCCCCTCATAATTGCTGAGGGGCACAGGGCCCTGGGTGGGGCTTTGGTTTCCCGGGCGTTTCCGCACCCTCCTCAGCCCCCCGCCATGGAGTGGCTTCGGTCACCCAGGCTTTATTGTGGTCGGCGGGGAGGGTTCTGTGGGGGCACTCGGTTATGGCCTTGGAATTGCTTGGGGCCTTGGGGCTGTTCGGCCAGGCAGCTTGGGGGACAACAACAACAACAACAACAAATTTATTAAGGTATACAAGGAAAAAGATAGATAGCGTAATTAAATCGCAGCAACGATTTAATAGCAAACTAGAAGAAGGATAATTAATGTTACATTAAATAATCAGTAAACTGTCACTCCTGTTTGAAAGAAAGTGAAACAAAGAAAGTCCTAAAGCATCATGCAGGAATCTTCTGCAAAAGTCAGATGCAACTAAGAAGTACGTCTCAGATTCTGAACTGTGTATTATTACTGTGGGAACATATATAGTGTAGGGACATACGGTGTTATCTGGCACAGGTGTAATTATAAAACAGTCGGCAGTCTAAACTCTAACCACAAAAAGATGTGCTTTCTCCCACCAGGCACAAGCCTGCTCTGGTTGGGTCTCTCAGCAACAATCACGACTTACTATAAACATAAGGAACAATAATGCTGCACACATATACACAATGAGATTATAAACCCTAATCGGGGGTCTGCCAGGTGGACGAAGTCTAGCAGGGGAGTCGTAGGCTAGGCTACCTGGGCCGAGCCACCTGCTCGGTAGCCTAGTGTCGTTCTCAAGTCTGTGCGCCTAGTTACATTAAATGACGGGGTGCTCTCTTGAGAGATCCAGGTCTCGTGTACCTGGTTCTCTCCTGGTGACCCTCCTAAGTCAAAAGCTAACGAGCTAGCACAGTGCTGGGTGGACTAGGCCAACGCCCTCACGCCAAAACAGTGCTAGGCTCTAAGGTACACAGACAAGAAAATTACCTAGGCCTCCGCAGGTATCCGGTACAGTTGCATAGGCTCAACGAAGTCTATGCTCATAGGAAACTGTAACCTGATAGCCTCTCCCCAGTCTAGCATCGACTGACCTGGCAGACACCCAAGAAAATAAGGTTGGGGCAACACGATGAGTATGTCAAACCTCCCCAAGCCAAAATGGATAACCCTCTGATCCAAAATGCCTAACTAATTACATATAATATCTCTGAGAGCTCGCTGTATAATACAGTGACGGATATATGAAATCAACGTCAAGGGGAAGGGCAGTTAATTAATAGTAGGATATACAGAGAGAAGAAGGTAAGCAGTGGTAGAGAAAGTTCGCAATAGGGGGGTGAGGTGGGCTGATAGATTGCAAAGGGATGTTAGCATTACAGCACTAAGAGGAGCTCTGCCCGTGGAAGTCACAAGGGAGTGCGTGCGTGTAGGCGCACCCATTCCCGACACGGCAGGAAAGCGGTGACGGAGCAGAAGGGAGGAGCCCGGCGACGAATCAGGCGCCCGAGAGATGACGTAACTAACCAAGTTGCACGATATCAGTCCGCCAATACCACCAAGCTCTGGGTTCTCTCTCTCTCTCTCTCTCTCACTCTCAACAAGATCAACGCCCTCACCAGGAAGCTGGAATCACTCCAAGAGTTTGTAACACTCAACGTTGGAGTATCACTAACGCAAATTGTTTCAACTCCAGCATCCACCACCGCCCCAACGTCATCTGCCAACAATCCAACACCTGCAGTAGACACTGCAGCAGATGATTCTGACGAACCTGAGCCGACATCAAACCAGGACAGCCGCCCTGTTCACCTTAGTCTCTCCCCCACTCCTCGTGCAAGAAGCCTGCTAGCACGAACAGTACCAACCCCTCGCCCCCGTTCTAACCACTCCTCTCCCCGACCTGTACGTAGAGTCCCGCCACCACAGGTTTCCGGATTTACACCAGTGAGGAACGGTGCACGGCCAACGCAGAAAAGGTCTCATCTACCAGTCACAATGTCAAACAGATTTGAGATATTGGTAGAGATGGAAGACGAACCAGAAGAGACCAGGCTCGTTGGGGATTCCATCCTACGAGGACAGGTCGAAGAGTTCTGCGACAGAGTCCCAATTCAACGAAAAAGATTTTGCATCCCAGGAGCTGGACTGGACGACATTGTGGAAGCCTTCGAAGATACCACAAAGGATGCAAATGAAAATACCCTTTTTGTCATCCATGCTGGTTCAAATGACGTCATGCGCACCAGATCCGAAGAGTTGATGGAGAAATATCGCAAGATGATCCAGCACTACAAAAACAAGTCAAGGAATATCATCATCTCAGGCATTCTCCCCAAGATCGACGCACCTGACAAATTCTACGACAAGGCCTTCAGCACAAATAGCCGACTAAAACATTTGTGTCTGAGGGAAGAAGTTGAATTCATCAACCTCTGGGACAATTTCTACAACCAGCCTACTCTGTTCCGCAAGGATGGCACTCATCTAAACCCTGTGGGTTCAGCACGCATGGGTCGTCTCCTACACGAAGCAGTCCGCAGCCATGGATCAAAAAACGCCATCCGAGAAGAAGCAGCAGTGACATAAATCATCCAACGCCAAGAAAAACACAGAGGCAACCGAGGACCACCAGCGATAAGGACCGGAGACAGCGAGGACCGAGGACAGCCATGAACATAACTGTAGATCCGACAAGAACCAAAAATATTATTAAAGCGCGTTCCGTGAGTTCTAAAATAACAAATTTAAAGGTTTTCTATGCAAACGCTCGTAGCATACGCAATAAATTTTCAGATTTAGAGGAGCTAGTGTTTACAGAAAATTATGATGTGATTGGCATAACAGAATCTTGGCTCAATACAGAAGATAGAGACTTTTTAGCAGAGTATTCACTTCCCGGTTATGTAATGTTTGAGAAAAGCCGAATAAATCGAAATGGAGGTGGCGTTTTACTTTATATCAAAGAAAGTCTTAACCCTACCCTCTTGTCAAAACCTCAAATTGTGAACGTCGACGCATCTTTTGTGCTAATAAAGAATAATAAAGGTACCAAAATAATACTTGCATTAATATACAGACCTCCAGCTCAATCAGTGCAAACTGACCGAGAAATTTACGAACAAATTGCAGATGTAAGTAACTCACAAGATACCGTAATTTTTGGTGACTTTAATTTACCTGTGACCAAGTGGGGCGATACTCTTACTTCACACTCCGGACATGACTTGTATACGAACTTGCAAGAGAGTTCGCTTTATCAATTTGTTGGAACGCCGACCCGTGGTAATAACGTTCTTGACATTGTACTTGCAACAAAAGAAGAATTAATAGAGAATTTGAATGTTGGTGATGAATTCAGTAACAGCGACCATCATACGATAACTTTCACTTTAAACTTTACTAGTAACGAACCTAATAGTAGCATCGAAAAAGTCCCTAATTTCAAGAAAGCAAACTTTCCTAAACTTAGAGCTATGTTTAAAGAAACTGACTGGAGCTTTTTAATTCACAATAACGACATAAATACATCTTGAAAGTTATTCGAAGCCACTTACCTAAAAGCAGTGCAAGACTGCATACCATCGAAAACTCGGCGTCCAGGCCATAATAATAAGCCCAAATGGTGGAATAAAGATATTTCAAACTGCCTGCTTGCTAAAAAATTTGCTAATGATAGATTAAAATCCTCACAAAATGACGAAGAACGGCTGAAATTTGTAGAGCTACGACGCAAAGCCAAAAAGTTAATTAAGCAAAGTAAAAAGACCTTAGAGTTACATATTGCGAATCAAAGTAAAACAAACCCGAAAGAATTCTATAGTTATATCAGAAAGAAAAAAGTAGTTACTTCAACTGTTGGACCGTTAGTCGATGAAAATGGAGAATACACCAAAGACGAAGAACAAATGAGTAATGCCCTCAATACCTTCTTTGCATCAGTTTTTACAACAGAAGACCTCAGTGATATCCCTACACCATCGCCGATTCAGATTGATAATTCAGATGTTTTAAGCAATATCACCGTTACAGAGAGAGAAGTATTGAATTGTTTAGATAAACTCAAGGTAAATAAAACGCCTGGACCTGATACAATCTCGCCTAGAGTTCTAAAGGAAGCTAAGGATGAGCTCTCTAAACCACTGACATTACTATTCAATAAATCCTTGCAGTCTGGAACTATGCCCGATCAGTGGAAGCTAGCCAACGTAACACCGATATTCAAAAAAGGCAGCAAATCCCTATCCAGTAACTATCGTCCAATTAGCTTAACCTCAGTTGTATGTAAAATGCTAGAAACGGTCATAAGAGACAGACTCGTAAATCACTTAGAGGAAAATAACATACTTAAAGATACTCAACACGGCTTTCGTAAAAAACGTTCCTGTTTAACAAACCTCTTAGACTTCTTCCACGATATCCTCAACCTCTACGATGAGAGTAAAGCTGTAGATATTATATACCTTGATTTTCAAAAGGCCTTTGACAAAGTTCCCACAAACGTTTACTGCTAAAACTAAAAGCGCATGGAATACAAGACGGTGTGTTGAAATGGATAGAAAATTGGCTCAGCGACAGAAAGCAAAGAGTAGTCATAAACGGTAAGGCATCAAAATGGACCAATGTAAGTAGCGGGGTACCCCAGGGATCGGTACTAGGACCAATTCTCTTTCTAATTTACATCAACGACATAGATGAGGGTCTCACCTGTACAATCTCAAAATTTGCTGACGATACAAAAATTGCAAATAGCGTACTCTCAAAAGAACAAGTTGACGATATGCAACACAATCTAGATAAATTGTCATGTTGGGCCCAAATTTGGCAAATGAGTTTCAATGCAGATAAATGTAAAGTACTACATATCGGATACCTAAATGAGAAAGCAAACTATTCGATGAATGGCACTCAGCTTAAGAATGTAAACAGAGAAACCGATCTGGGAGTAACAATATCGAGTAACCTAAAACCGAGTCAACAATGTTCAGAAGTTGTTAAGAAGGCAAACAAAATAATTGGCTTTATAGGCAGGTCATTTGAGCATAAATCCAAAGAAGTTATCCTAACCCTTTACAATTCCTTAGTCCGCCCTCTTCTGGAATACTGCGTTCAATCCTGGTGCCCTTATTACCAAAAAGATATAAACAAGCTAGAACGAGTTCAACGTATAGTTACCAAAATGATACCTAGCCTAAAGAACAAACCATACGAAGAGCGTCTTAGAGAATTAAATCTATTTCCTTTAACCCAGCGCAGATTAAGAGGCGACTTAATTCAAGTGTTCAAAATCATCAAAGGCATCGACAATATGAACTGTAGTAAGTACTTCACTATCGACCAATCTAATTACACGCGGGGAAACGGTTGCAAAATTATTGGTAAATCTTTTAACTCGCACGAATCTAAGAATTTCTTCTTCAATCGAGTTGTCAACTTGTGGAATGGGCTTCCCCGAAACGTTATAGACTGCATCACCGTTGATTCATTTAAACTCCGCCTAGACAAATATCTCGCATCAAACCCGCGACTGACTGCGTTTGTAAATGAATAACTTTATTTTATCCCCCCCTCAGTTACTAACCCATCTGTCCCCTACTAACTTCCTAATCCTGCCACGGACATTAGTTCCAGGGCAGTAATTCCCTTTCCAATGTTCCCTTACCCACTCTAAACCACTGTTTGGACACTTGATCCTCAGTGTTTTGGAGGACAAGCAACCTAGAAGGGTCAATAGATCTGTTGTTGCTTGATTTCCTTTGTACTCCTTTGTACTCCAACTTCCACGAATCATCTAATACATTAAATCTATGACGGCTGGAATAAAATACAATGCATTGTCACAGGCGAAAATAAAGAGTATTTCTGGACTACCTGTGACACTATGATGCACTAGGAAGAAACTAGAACTTAACACCTTACGAGCGGTCTATGCGGTTTATTTATATGTACCGCCCAGCGGGGTGTTTTTAGCCAAAATAGGGCTGTTTACGTGATCATTTTCATGCCTAAATAAGACCCAGAACGTAAAACAAGTATCTATCCCTGAAAGGGCATAAACAGAGCTTTCGAATGACACCATAACGATCCTTTTATGATGGCTAGTTTTCTTGCAAAAATCGTGCAACGCGAGTGCAAAAAGCATGTAATTAGGCAATTTCCCCATACAATTCCGTATATAGCGAGTGAGAGAGGGAGGGAGGAGGTGGGATTCGTGTCAGTAGGTTCGCCGCGGTGGTCTGGAGCAGTCATACGCTCGCTACTCTCCTGCCACCACTTGTCTCTCTCTCTCAGCCACATTACGTGCTGAAATTGCCACACGATATATTTATGTCGAGCACCGCCACATAGTCCAGCTTTATTTAACTCGACTTATGTTGCGCCCCGACATTTATGGGTTAATCAATAAACTACAGCCCATAACACTGCCTGGGGAGAGGGGAGAAGAGGATGGGGAGCCAACCGCTGCCCCCTCGTGGTCGCTGGGGAGCTGACGTGCGTCACAGTATGCATAGGCTCATTTAAGATTACAATTACATATTAATTAATTCCTACTAAATAAGAAAATGTTAGTCATTGTAAGAGTGTGCAATGATGGTTTAGCTATAATTTACAAGACACGAGTCGGGAATAGTATATGATGACCCCAACAGTTTGTAGTCCATGAATTGGGTTATTTGAAGTTAGCGGAATTGTATAGTAATTACGATTGTAGCTAATAATTATCTTATTTACTGTAGTAGATTATTAATTGTAAGTTAATTATTAGCTTGAATTCATAAATCTGTACATCAACTCTGGATGTATAATAATAATAATAATAATAATAATTTTACTTATTTAAAAGAGCGCTCAATCTTCAAAATGAATTCGCAAGTGCTCGAACACAAAACACAATTTCAATAAAACTAGATTAACATATTTACAACACAATTTACACAGTTATTAATACAATAATTATAACCACTAAACTCTATAATCATCTGTCACTACACCATTCCCAGGTCGTAACACTTTTGAAACACAAAGGTCTTTAAATGCTTCTTGAAGGACTCAACAGATATAGACTGCTTAATACAGTCCGGCAACCGATTATACAACCTTGGAGCCGTGTGGGAGAAAGCACGAGATACAAAAGCCGACTAATAAGCAACGGTAGGCTCATCCAATCTCAAAAGATCATCCCCACTGCGCAGAGACATACAAGGTCGATCCCGTTTGGGGAGCAAAAGTTCAGCCAGGTATTTAGGCTCACCATACTTAACCCCTTTGAAAACCATAAGACAAAGCTTGAACTCAATTCTGGCCTTGATCGGGAGCCAATGCAACTCAATCAAACTCGATGTAGGTGGGAGGCCAAAAATCAGTCGAGCAGCACGATTTATTACTGGCTGCAGTTTTCGTAGCAAATATTTGGGTAGGCCAAACCATAGAGAGTTACAGTAGTCTATGCAGACATGATTTGAGAGTGAATCAGTGTCAAAAGACTCTGTTTGTCCAGCGATTTTAGGACAGCATATAAGTTACGAATCTGGTAGTTGCAAGTTTTGACTATTTGATAAATTTGCTTTTTAAAACTAAGTTTTGAGTCAAAGAACACACCGAGATTCTTGACACATACAGCAGGAGAGAGTTCTGCTTCACCAATGTTAAGTGATCCAAGGTCGTTGACACCAGTCCTCCTGTTTCCATGGATAACAATTAGTTCAGTTTTCCCATCACTCAGTTTCAGTTTTCTGTGAACCATCCAGCTGAACGGTCAGGCTATGGAGATCGTCAACTCTTTTAAGTATCTGGGCAGTGTGTTGAGTAAAGATGGGACTATGGATGAAGAGGTGCGGGAGAGGGTACAACAGGGGAAGAGGGTTGTAGGAACGCTAAAAGCAGTAACAAGAAATAGGGTGGTCAGTATGGAAGTGAAGAAGTCCTTGCATGACAGTGTGGTAATCCCGACACTGACTTACGGAAGCGAAGCATGGACGTTGGTTGAGAGACTCAGACCAAGAGTGAGAGCAGTGGAAATGAATTACTTAAGGAGTAATAATAATAATAATAATAATATTTATTCAGTTAGCAATTTACAGAGTTGGTACCACATAGTTTGTTACAAATATGACATGTACCAGCCTTGCATAATTCCAACTAAGGATAGCCCAATAAGGCCGTTAGGCGTATTTCCATTGGGGTCCTTGTGGGATTAGGTTAGCTGGGGAAAAAAGGGGAGGATAAAGAAATGGACCCAGACATAGTTAATTACATGGAGGGATAGACAGACTAATGAGGAAGTAAGAAGGAGGTGTGGTGTGGAGGTAGATGTGCTGGAAAGTGTGAAAAGGAACAACTTGAGATGGTTCGGCCATATGGAACGTATGGAAAGCGAGAGAATGACTAAGAGGGTGTACGAGAGCGAGGTGGAGGGACAGAGGGGGAGAGGTAGACCGAATATGAGGTGGAAGGATGGAGTGAGGAACTACATGAATGAAGGCGGTGCTGGTTGGGGGGGGGGGCGTCGACTGACTGGGGAGTACAAAGGAGTACAAAGGAAATCAAGCAACAACAGATCCAGTGACCCTTCTAGGTTGCTTGTCCTCCAAAACACTGAGGATCAAGTGTCCAAACAGTGGTTTAGAGTGGGTAAGGGAACATTGGAAAGGGAATTACTGCCCTGGAACTAATGTCCGTGGCAGGATTAGGAAGTTAGTAGGGGACAGATGGGTTAGTAACTGAGGGGGGGATAAAATAAAGTTATTCATTTACAAACGCAGTCAGTCGCGGGTTTGATGCGAGATATTTGTCTAGGCGGAGTTTAAATGAATCAACGTTGATGCAGTCTATAACGTTTCGGGGAAGCCCATTCCACAAGTTGACAACTCGATTGAAGAAGAAATTCTTAGATTCATGCGAGTTAAAAGATTTACCAATAATTTTGCAACCGTTTCCCCGTGTGTAATTAGATTGGTCGATAGTGAAGTACTTACTACAGTTCATATTGTCGATGCCTTTGATGATTTTGAACACTTGAATTAAGTCGCCTCTTAATCTGCGCTGGGTTAAAGGAAATAGATTTAATTCTCTAAGACGCTCTTCGTATGGTTTGTTCTTTAGGCTAGGTATCATTTTGGTAACTCTACGTTGAACTCGTTCTAGCTTGTTTATATCTTTTTGGTAATAAGGGCACCAGGATTGAACGCAGTATTCCAGAAGAGGGCGGACTAAGGAATTGTAAAGGGTTAGGATAACTTCTTTGGATTTATGCTCAAATGACCTGCCTATAAAGCCAATTATTTTGTTTGCCTTCTTAACAACTTCTGAACATTGTTGACTCGGTTTTAGGTTACTCGATATTGTTACTCCCAGATCGGTTTCTCTGTTTACATTCTTAAGCTGAGTGCCATTCATCAAATAGTTTGCTTTCTCATTTAGGTATCCGATATGTAGTACTTTACATTTATCCGCATTGAAACTCATTTGCCAAATTTGGGCCCAACATGACAATTTATCTAGATTGTGTTGCATATCGTCAACTTGTTCTTTTGAGAGTACGCTATTTGCAATTTTTGTATCGTCAGCAAATTTTGAGATTGTACAGGTGAGACCCTCATCTATGTCGTTGATGTAAATTAGAAAGAGAATTGGTCCTAGTACCGATCCCTGGGGTACCCCGCTACTTACATTGGTCCATTTTGATGCCTTACCGTTTATGACTACTCTTTGCTTTCTGTCGCTGAGCCAATTTTCTATCCATTTCAACACACCGTCTTGTATTCCATGCGCTTTTAGTTTTAGCAGTAAACGTTTGTGGGGAACTTTGTCAAAGGCCTTTTGAAAATCAAGGTATATAATATCTACAGCTTTACTCTCATCGTAGAGGTTGAGGATATCGTGGAAGAAGTCTAAGAGGTTTGTTAAACAGGAACGTTTTTTACGAAAGCCGTGTTGAGTATCTTTAAGTATGTTATTTTCCTCTAAGTGATTTACGAGTCTGTCTCGTATGACCGTTTCTAGCATTTTACATACAACTGAGGTTAAGCTAATTGGACGATAGTTACTGGATAGGGATTTGCTGCCTTTTTTGAATATCGGTGTTACGTTGGCTAGCTTCCACTGATCGGGCATAGTTCCAGACTGCAAGGATTTATTGAATAGTAATGTCAGTGGTTTAGAGAGCTCATCCTTAGCTTCCTTTAGAACTCTAGGCGAGATTGTATCAGGTCCAGGCGTTTTATTTACCTTGAGTTTATCTAAACAATTCAATACTTCTCTCTCTGTAACGGTGATATTGCTTAAAACATCTGAATTATCAATCTGAAACGGCGATGGTGTAGGGATATCACTGAGGTCTTCTGTTGTAAAAACTGATGCAAAGAAGGTATTGAGAGCATTACTCATTTGTTCTTCGTCTTTGGTGTATTCTCCATTTTCATCGACTAATGGTCCAACAGTTGAAGTAACTACTTTTTTCTTTCTGATATAACTATAGAATTCTTTCGGGTTTGTTTTACTTTGATTCGCAATATGTAACTCTAAGATCTTTTTACTTTGCTTAATTAACTTTTTGGCTTTGCGTCGTAGCTCTACAAATTTCAGCCGTTCTTCGTCATTTTGTGAGGATTTTAATCTATCATTAGCAAATTTTTTAGCAAGCAGGCAGTTTGAAATATCTTTATTCCACCATTTGGGCTTATTATTATGGCCTGGACGCCGAGTTTTCGATGGTATGCAGTCTTGCACTGCTTTTAGGTAAGTGGCTTCGAATAACTTCCAAGATGTATTTATGTTGTTATTGTGAATTAAAAAGCTCCAGTCAGTTTCTTTAAACATAGCTCTAAGTTTATGGAAGTTTGCTTTCTTGAAATTAGGGACTTTTTCGATGCTACTATTTGGTTCGTTACTAGTAAACTTTAAAGTGAAAGTTATCGTATGATGGTCGCTGTTACTGAATTCATCACCAACATTCAAATTCTCTATTAATTCTTCTTTTGTTGCAAGTACAATGTCAAGAACGTTATTACCACGGGTCGGCGTTCCAACAAATTGATAAAGCGAACTCTCTTGCAAGTTCGTATACAAGTCATGTCCGGAGTGTGAAGTAAGAGTATCGCCCCACTTGGTCACAGGTAAATTAAAGTCACCAAAAATTACGGTATCTTGTGAGTTACTTACATCTGCAATTTGTTCGTAAATTTCTCGGTCAGTTTGCACTGATTGAGCTGGAGGTCTGTATATTAATGCAAGTATTATTTTGGTACCTTTATTATTCTTTATTAGCACAAAAGATGCGTCGACGTTCACAATTTGAGGTTTTGACAAGAGGGTAGGGTTAAGACTTTCTTTGATATAAAGTAAAACGCCACCTCCATTTCGATTTATTCGGCTTTTCTCAAACATTACATAACCGGGAAGTGAATACTCTGCTAAAAAGTCTCTATCTTCTGTATTGAGCCAAGATTCTGTTATGCCAATCACATCATAATTTTCTGTAAACACTAGCTCCTCTAAATCTGAAAATTTATTGCGTATGCTACGAGCGTTTGCATAGAAAACCTTTAAATTTGTTATTTTAGAACTCACGGAACGCGCTTTAATAATATTTTTGGTTCTTGTCGGATCTACATTTATGTTCATGGCTGTCCTCGGTCCTCGCTGTCTCCGGTCCTTATCGCTGGTGGTCCTCGGTTGCCTCTGTTTTTTTCTTGGCGTTGGATGATTTATGTCACTGCTGCTTCTTCTCGGATGGCGTTTTTTGATCCATGGCTGCGGACTGCTTCGTGTAGGAGACGACCCATGCGTGCTGAACCCACAGGGTTTAGATGAGTGCCATCCTTGCGGAACAGAGTAGGCTGGTTGTAGAAGTTGTCCCAGAGGTTGATGAATTCAACTTCTTCCCTCAGACACAAATGTTTTAGTCGGCTATTTGTGCTGAAGGCCTTGTCGTAGAATTTGTCAGGTGCGTCGATCTTGGGGAGAATGCCTGAGATGATGATATTCCTTGACTTGTTTTTGTAGTGCTGGATCATCTTGCGATATTTCTCCATCAACTCTTCGGATCTGGTGCGCATGACGTCATTTGAACCAGCATGGATGACAAAAAGGGTATTTTCATTTGCATCCTTTGTGGTATCTTCGAAGGCTTCCACAATGTCGTCCAGTCCAGCTCCTGGGATGCAAAATCTTTTTCGTTGATTTGGGACTCTGTCGCAGAACTCTTCGACCTGTCCTCGTAGGATGGAATCCCCAACGAGCCTGGTCTCTTCTGGTTCGTCTTCCATCTCTACCAATATCTCAAATCTGTTTGACATTGTGACTGGTAGATGAGACCTTTTCTGCGTTGGCCGTGCACCGTTCCTCACTGGTGTAAATCCGGAAACCTGTGGTGGCGGGACTCTACGTACAGGTCGGGAAGAGGAGTGGTTAGAACGGGGGCGAGGGGTTGGTACTGTTCGTGCTAGCAGGCTTCTTGCACGAGGAGTGGGGGAGAGACTAAGGTGAACAGGGCGGCTGTCCTGGTTTGATGTCGGCTCAGGTTCGTCAGAAGCATCTGCTGCAGTGTCTACTGCAGGTGTTGGATTGTTGGCAGATGACGTTGGGGCGGTGGTGGATGCTGGAGTTGAAACAATTTGAGTTAGTGATACTCCAACGTTGAGTGTTACAAACTCTTGGAGTGATTCCAGCTTCCTGGTGAGGGCGTTGATCTTGTTGAGGGCTTCATCCAATTTTGCTGTCAAATCCTCTCGTTGCTGGCAGAGTCGGCAGACTTGTGGATCGGCAGGAGCAAACATGGAAGCACCAAACCTACCGGCGCAGTTCGTACAGGCACGAGGCATAGTGACGATCACTTTCTTCAGTTCACTTCACTCACTTAAAAACACTTAATTCACTTTAAAAACACTAAACTCACTTTAAAAACACTTCACTCCCTTCAGGTCGCTTCACTTACTTAAATAGGCCTAACCGAAAACAAAAATGTTGAAATACACACAAATAGGTTATCAGCGGTGATAGCCTAACCAAAAATTAAAACAAAACAAAATTAAATTTGACAGAGGTGCATGGGGGCGGTTCGTTCGTGGCCACCCCTTCGGGGATCACGGCGTCAGGCAATAGATAGATAGATAGATCCAGATCTTTATATCCGACATCAACATTTTCATTCTGTCCTTTATATCTCCTACATCATTTATCTTAACATAGACTTGAGTGTCATCAGCATAAAAATTATATGATAATCCATGGGCACGAAGAAGAGATGCCAGACTGCATGTGCACACATCAAATAGGATAGGGCCCAGCACAGAACCCTGAGGCACCCCACACAGTAGAGAAACTGGATCAGACATAGCATCACCCACCATCACTGATTGGGTTCAATTAGACAAATATGATTTGAGCAAAGCAAGTGCCCTGTCACTAATTCTGGACTGCTGTAGGTCGTCCAGCAACAACCGATGATTGACCGTGTCAAAAGCAGCAGAGAGATCCAACAAGACCAATAGAGATGAGTTACCGGCACAGCACTCCATCACCAGATCGTTATGAACCCTACAAAGAGCGGTCTCGGTAGAGTGATGTTTCTTAGAAGCAGATTGAAGGTGGGGAATAGTCCCATTGGCCTCCAACACAGGTAGTAGCTGGTCTAGGATAGCGCGTTCCATAATCTTAGAGAGGAATGACAAATTAGAGACTGGGCGGTAGCTTGACAAGTCCTGCACGTCAAGACCTGATTTTTTAATGAGAGGATGTACAATAGCTGATTTCTCAGTCTGAGGAAATGTACCTTCAGAGAACGATATATTAATTATTCTACAAACAAGGTCGGCTGTGTGTTCGTAAATGTCCTGCAACCTTGATACATCGAGAGGATCAAGATTGCAAATGGTCTTTTAAATGAAGCTAGCTCATAGGTTCGAAATATTATCCGAACCGGCAGCCATTTGTAAGCTCACAGCTGAGCTCAGGGCCTGACCCATAGTCTCTTAGAATCAGCCGACCAACCAACATCTCCCCCCGGCTCTAACTTATCCTAAAGATCACCAAGTACTACCACCAATTATATAAATCTTCAGCCCTACATCACCAGTCCTCAATAAGCTAAGTTCATTATGTATTGATATTGTATATATTATGTGATCATTAAGACATGTCATTCGTATGACCTAGCTGTGTGAGAGAGGACAGGAATTATACTCATCGAAATCATGAAAGTAAAAAGTGCAATGTATCAAGGAATTGTTGTGCCAACAGTGATGTATGGGGCTGAGACATGGGCTCTGAAGATAAAGGAGAGAAGAAAGCTGGATGTGATGGAGATGAGCTGCTTGAGGAGTATGTGTGGAGTTACTCGTAGAGACGGATTGAGGAATGAAGAGATACGTAGGAGAGTGGGGCAGCAGGAACATTTGTCAGCCAGAGTGGACAGAAGGGTGCTGAGCTGGTATGGTCATGTTGAACGAATGGGAGATGAAAGGCTTACAAAGAGAATATATGAGTCAGATACAAGGGGAGATAGAAGGGCAGGAAGACCCCCATTGAGATGGAGAGACTGTGTAAGACAAGCTTTGGATGATAGAGGAATGACTATAGATCAGGCAAAGGAAGTGGTAATAAACAGGAATGAATGGAGAATGCTTGTGAATAGTTGAGTGAACACGTAGTCATTTGGGGGAAGGGGTCGGGCGCAAGTTGGACTACATAATAGTCCATCAGGCGCCTGGCCCGGGGAGACAATTAATATGAAGGGTGCGCCTGGAAGTGTGGTGGGCGGGCTTGTGGCTTTGGCTCCGCTACATGTCTGCCTGCCGAGATCGGAGCCTCTCCCAGTGGTCGGGGGCCGGGGGAGTGCTGGAGCGACCTTGGTGACCCTGGTCTCTGGGTATTCTCCTGGGTGACCTAGATGTGTGTGAATTTTGTGTTTTGTCTGTGTTTATTCGCTGTTTTGTCTTGTGTTTTGTGTTTTCCTGTTCTTGCTCTGTCATGAGTCGGCCACCCCCAAGAAAATACAAAAAGAAAAAAATAATAATAAAATAGAGGAAAATAAAATAAAAAATAGGAAAAGTGGGGATTGGGCCTGAGCATATAGATAGATAGATAGATAGAAATCATATTTCATATTGGTAATTATATTATTTAACTTATTGCTGGGATTAATTCATGTACCTGATTGAATAATTTAAATATATATATTCTCTTTTAAACAGACGAGGTTAAAGGCAATAGCAGTTTCAGCATTCAGGATTTTATTGTTACAGCTTTCAATAGTTCTAACAATTTTCCTCTGGAGTTCAGAGATGAGGTACAACAGGTTAGCAAAATTCATGGTGGATCCAACGTTTCACAAGTAAACATCTTGCATCTTCAGGGAATGGAGAGGTAATGATTAGAATAGGGACAAAGCATCATATTTATACAAAATTCGAGGATCAAGAATAGGGAGATGGGCGGAGCTACTGGGTGTGGGGTGGCTGTTCATTGGTGGAAAGCAGTCTATTCGCGAGACGGGCACTAAATCTTATCGGTGGTTGGTTGTTGGCTGTGGGTGGCAGTGATTGGTTGGTGTTGTCAGTTGTGTGCTGAGCGCGGAAGGGTAAGGGAGGGGGGCACAGGGCGAGAGGAAAGGGGGCAGTATGCCTGTAGCGCTTGCCTGAAGGAAGAATTTGAAGATCTTGTGTTTGGTTGTTGATGCTGGGGTTGAGTGTTTGGATGTATAGAGCTTCTAAAATAGCTAGTCTTCTGGGGTCTGATTCTGTGTTGAGTATGGTGGTTTGTTTGTCTAGGTCGGCTCGAGTTAGGGCAAGATGGTGGGGGGCTTGATAGTGATCTTTTATAGCGCCAGATTGAAGGTGGAGGGTTAGTCGACGGGAAAGGCGAGTCTGTGTCATTCCAACATAGGATAGGGGTCCACAGTCCCCAGAGGTGCAAATATGCTGGTATATCACATGATCGTCTTTCGGTTGGTTGGTGGAAATGGGGCGGTTACGGAGGACAAGGTTGGAGGTCTTAGGAGATTTGTAGTAAATAATGAGTTTTATTTTATTGTCAGGGTTGGTGGGGAGGACGTTTTTGTGAATTATTTCTTTCATAATGGATTCGTCTGTTGTGTGGTCGGAAGACATGTAGTTTCTGTAGAAAAATGTAATGTCATTGGCCGGGTTGGTGCTAGGGGGGTCTTGTTTGTACCATTTTTCTAGTTGGTGGTTGATGGCATTGGTGACGTCAGTGTTGGAATACCCATTGTTGACTAGGACCTGGGTGAGCCTTTCCAGTTCATTGTGTGTGTCATTCCAGGTGGTGCAATGGATGAGGGCTCTCCTGACATAGGCGGCGATGGTGGACTGATGGTATCGTTTAGGGCATTCACTTTCCCCATTAAGACATTGGCCATTGTTTGTAGGTTTGGTGTACACTGTAGTTTTGAAGCCGTGGTCGTGGAGGGAGACAAGGAGGTCGAGGAAGGGTAGATGTCCATCGGTGGTTTCTTCGTATGTGAAGTTGAGTCCGGAGGCGGCCATGAGGAGGACTCAACTTCACATACGAAGAAACCACCGATGGACATCTACCCATCCTCGACCTCCTTGTCTCCCTCCACGACCACGGCTTCAAAACTACAGTGTACACCAACCCTACTAACAATGGCCAATGTCTTAATGGGGAAAGTGAATGCCCTAAACCAGGGATTCCCAAACTTTTCAGCTCATTGACCCCTTAATGAAGTTTCAAATTATTCATTGACCCCCAAACATTTGAAAATAAGAATAATATAATATGTTATGAAAAAAGAAACGTATTTCATGCATATTATGATCAAATAAATATGTGGAATTATAGTAGTACCTTAATATTAGTAGTAGTAGAGTCAATGTCTGCATTTTGTATTTCCAAGTCAAAAGGTGTAAGAATCCATTCAGGCACTTGCATTTTCTCCAGGTCTTCAAAGCGCACTTTAAAGTCTTCAATCAATTTGTCCAGGTGTGCTATGTATGTTTGTATGTTACCATCTGAAATGCTTTCACTTTCTCCCAACTGTTGTAAGTTCGAAAAGTACTGAAAATCTCTATGTGCCATTGACGCTTTAAACAAGCCTAGTTTGCCTTGGAAGCCCAGTAGAATTGTCCTGGCCTGAATAATGGTAACATCTTTACCCTGCATACGTTTCTGTACCTCATTAAGCTTTGAATATAGGTCTGCCAAATAGAACAGAGCATTCTTACACCTTTTTAGCTTTTCACATAGAAATGGGTCTACATCTTCTGAAACGTTCCTCACCTAGCCATTCATAGACCCCCTGGCCATTTATCGACCCCCTTTCGACCCCTGGCGATTCATTGACCCCTTGGATGGTCGATATCGACCACTTTGGGAACCCCTGCCCTAAACGATACCATCAGTCCACCATCGCCGCCTATGTCAGGAGAGCCCTCACCCATTGCACCACCTGGAATGACACACACAATGAACTGGAAAGGCTCACTCAGGTCCTAGTCAACAATGGGTATTCCAACACTGACGTCACCAATGCCATCAACCACCACCTAGAAAAATGGTACAAACAAGACCCCCCTAGTACCAACCCGGCCAATGACATTACATTTTTCTACAGAAACTACATGTCTTCCGACCACACAACAGACGAATCCATTATGAAAGAAATAATTCACAAAAACGTCCTCCCCCGCCAACCCTGACAATAAAATAAAACTCATTATTTACTACAAATCTCCGAAGACCTCCAACCTTGTCCTCCGTAACCGCCCCATTTCCACCAACCAACCGAAAGACGATCATGTGATATACCAGCATATTTGCACCTCTGGGGACTGTGGACCCCTATCCTATGTTGGAATGACACAGACTCGCCTTTCCCGTCGACTAACCCTCCACCTTCAATCTGGCACTATAAAAGATCACTATCAAGCCCCCCACCATCTTGCCCTAACTCGCGCCGACCTAGACAAACAAACCACCATACTCGACAAAGAATCAGACCCCAGAAGACTAGCTATTTTAGAAGCTCTATACATCCAAACACTCAACCCTAGCATCAACAACCAAACACAAGACCTTCAAATTCTTCCTTCAGGCAAGCGCTACAGGCATACTGCCCCCCTTCCTCTCGCCCTGTGCCCCCCTCCCTTACCCTTCCGCGCTCAGCACACAACTGACAACACCAACCAATCACAGCCACCCACAGCCAACAACCAACCACCGATAAGATTTAGTGCCCATCTCGCGAATAGACTGCCTTCCACCAATGAACAGCCACCCCACACCCAGTAGCCCACCTCCCTATTCTTGATCCTCAAATTTTGTATAAATATGATGCTTTGTCCCTACTCTAATCATTACCTCTCCATTCCCTGAAGATGCAAGATGTTTACTTGTGAAACGTTGGATCCACCATGAATTTTGCTAACCTGTTGTACCTCATCTCTGAACCCCAGAGGAAAATTGTTAGAACTATTGAAAGCTGTAACAATAAAATCCTGAATGCTGAAACTGCTATTGCCTTTAACCTCGTCTGTTTAAAAGAGAATCTATTACCTGGCTATACTAACATATATATATATATATATATATATATATATATATATATATATATATATATATATATATATATATATATATATATATATAATATATATATTATATATACTGTATATATATATATATATATATATATATATATATATATATATATATATACTGTATATTCCCCACAATAATTGGTCCTTTGAACTCTGGTAATTATTATATTACCGTATTAGAGTTGTTTACTTCTATGTTCACTTGGGTATACAAATGTCTGCCGCATTAGGTGTTGGGCTGACTGCCCTTACTTTCCTTTTGTTGCCTAGCTTTCTCCTCATGGTTTTTCGGGGGTGCCCCGTCCTTGTTGTTTTGGGAGGACTCATTTCCCGTTTTTTGGGACGTGGTGCTCCTTGGCTTTGTTAGAGGCTTTGCTAGGCTAGAAGTCTGTGTGAGGATCTCAGTTTGGTTCCCTTTGTCGCGGTTCACTCTGCAGGTGTCTGTGGTTGTTTTTGTGACACTGTTAATAGTATAGGTCTTTTTTATGAGTAGTGAAACTCTTAATTATCAAATTATATTGCTGGTGGGGAGGGTTTCTCATGTGACTTATTTAATTAAATTTCTTAGCCTAGTTACTAATAGGCCTAATTACGGTCATGAGGTTCGGTCTCTGTTGATTCCTAAGCGATTGACAGTCAGTAGTCAGACCTCATGATTGTGGCATGGGCAGCTAGGCTAATATAATCCAAGTTATCTAGTCAGTAATTTAATTTCATTTACTTCTTCTTTCTGAATGGATATCCCTCAATTGTTCTGATATTTGTCTATCATGGCTCAGATAAATCATCCTACTGCAGCTAGTTATACGTATCCAGATTGGGAGTGGCAATTCCATTGCTACATAATTTAGATTAATTTATGTAACTTGTTTGCTTGTATTTTGAGAGTTAATATAATAAGAATTTAACAATGGCGGATTTAAAGAAGCTGAAGATTTTGAAGGGAGAGATGAAGGGAAGTTTGAATAAGTGTTTAAGAGATCTTGATGCTTTTTAGACAGTGCCTCGGCTGATCAGATTAAGGGCAGGAAGTCTACTGTATCTAAATCGCTTGCAACATATGAGAATTATGCCAAGCAGGTATACGATTTATTGTCAAGTCCTGAAGAGGTGGAGGACGAGATGTCAGCAGATCTTGTCTATACTGATGAAATTAATACTGTGTTAGCCAGACTATCTTCAACCCAAGAATCGTCCAATGTTAAGGAAGCTACTAGTACTCCAAAGGCAACTGGATTTAACCTTCCAAAGCTTACTCTGCCATCCTTTTCTGGGGATCCAACTACCTGGACTGGATTTTGGGATATTTTTTAATGTTCCGTTCATCGGAATAAGACTCTTACATCCATCCAAATGTTTACATATCTCTGTGGACAGTTAAAAGGGGAGGTCTTGAAGCTGATAGAGGGGTACAAGCTAGAAACTACAAGCTATGAGTTTGCAGTGGATCTATTGAAAAGAACTTATGGGAGAGAGAAAGTAATCAAGACTGCATTAAAAAAAAATAAAAAAATCGCTCTAGATCCTCCATCATATGATGTGACAGAATTAAAGGAGTACTATGCCTCTTTTGAGAGATTCCCCCAATCAATGAAGATGATGGCTATAACTAAGGAGGAAAGAGAAAGGTGGGGCTTTGGTTTCCCGGGCGTTTCCGCACCCTCCTCAGCTCCCTGCCATGGAGTGGCTTCGGTCACCCAGGCTTTATTGTGGTCGGCGGGTAGGGTTCTGTGGGGGCACTCGGTTATGGCCTTGGCCTTGCTCGGGGCCTTGGGGCTGTTCGGCCAGGCAGCATGGGGAACAACAACAACAACAACAACAACAACAACTAAGGAGGAAATCTACAGTGTGAATATCCTGAACAAAAGAATCGTTGGTGCAGGTGTTCCAGACTGAGATGTTTAACATGGAGAGTACTGGACAATACCGACACACGGAGGTGTTGCCATCCACTGCTGCTTTCCCGGTACAGACTTCTCAAAAACAGAAGAGGACGATATCATCAGGTTGTAAGTTGTGCAGTCTGCATGGTCATCCATGGTATCACTGTCCCAAATAGCCTAAAGCTACGCAGCAAATTGGCAAGGCTAAATCGCTTCACTTGTGCACCAGTTGTCTGGCAAGAGACCACTTCAACAGTACTTGTACTAATTCCTTCCTCAAACCCTGTAAGTATTGCAAGGGAAAGTATTGGTTTTCCCTTTTTACCCAGTCTGATCGGCACAACGGCAAGGAGAAGGGGAGAACCACCTAAGAGTCGCATGATAAAAATATAAGCGAGGGTAATAAAGTATCTGCTGTGTCCATTGCTTCTAGAGAATGTCAAATGCTTCCTACTATGATGCTGCCAGTAGTGGGGAGTAATAATAAGCATATCATGACGCGAACCTTACTCCACATGTGCTCAAAGAGGTCATTTGTTCTGTGCTTCTTAATATGATGCTGCCAGTAGTGGGGAGTAATAATAAGTATATAATGACGCGAACCTTACTCACAGAGGCCATTTGTTCTGCTGTCATCTTTGCCACACTACAAGTGTACCAGCAAGGGTCAAGGGAATTTGCGCCTCCATGGTTTCACTGATGAAGTTGAATTCAGTGACTGTGATGTAGTGGAGATTTTCTATGCATATAGAAGGAAGGTATGTCCCATCAAGTCTGTGGTGGTCAACAAACTTCTCAGTTTCTATATAGCATCAGAGATTCAACCACAAATGAAATAACTCGATAGCATGGGTTTTAAACTGGCTGATGATCAACTCTGCTAACAATGGAATTATGCTACTGGTCGGAGCTGATTATTAATACGACCTGGTTCACCCTGGATATCGGCGGATAGATAAGCTGATATTACTCCCCACAATACAAGGGTATGCCATTTCCAGATCTTATGCAACTTCTTCTCAAGACACAAACGTGGAGGTAGTTACAGTCCTTAAAGTAGCAGTAAGCCCCATATACAAATATGTTAGGACTACTGTTCCTGATAATCCATGCACTGATATAGATAAGCTATGGGACTTAGATAATATTGGAATTGACCCACATGAACTTGATCGGGAGTCCAAGCTAGCGTTGATCTCACACGAAGAAACTGTAACGTATGATTCTGGCAAGGGTCAGTATGTGGTAAAGCTCCTTTGGAATGATAATAAGAGTAAATTACCTACAAACTTCAATCTAGCACTTGGTAGGTTACGGGGCCTTCAGAAGCAGTTTGTCAAGGATCCAAATTATGGTGAGACGTGTGTGGCAGTACTTGAAGAGCAGGTACAACGTGGATTTGTTGAAAGAATAGATTCCGGTGAGTATGGGGAAACCATTCATTACCTTGCTCACCATGGGATAAAAGAGGACAGTTCCACCACTCCTGTTCATATTGTAAATGATTGCTCAGCTAAATTCAGTGATTGCTCTTATAGCCTGAAAGATTGTCTCTATACGGGTCCATCCCTGGTCTCTGATCTCGCACAAATTATGTTGTGCTTCAGATGTCATAAATTTGCCTGGGTCGCCGATATTGAGAAGGCTTTCCTGATGCTTCAACTCCATCATGAAGACAGGGACTCAACAAGATTTGTATGGCCACGGGACCCAATGGATCTAGATTCAGAGTATCTAGTCTCAGATTCAGAGTCGTATTATTCGGAGCGACCTGTTCCCACTTCCTTCTCAGCGCTACTATATTGCGACATCTTGAGGAGGCTGGGTTAGATCCTGACTTCAAGAATGAGATCAGGCAGGGGATCTATGTGGACAATCGTCAGGGCACTGGAGACGGTGAAGATATAATGCTGAAAAGATGCTGGGAGATCCGCAAAATATTTGCTAAGGCTCATTTATATTTAAGAAAATGGGCCACTAAAAGTGATCTTTTGAAAGGTCAATTTGCTTCTGACGGTGTAGCTACTGAGAATAGTGCAGTGCAATTTTTAGGCCACAAATGGGATACTACCACAGATTGTATATCCTTATGCCACACACCCTGCGGCAGTGAGATTATGACTAAGCGAACTGCTTAAGCTTGTCTGCAAGATTGTTTGATCCCCTAGGCTACTTGCTGCCTGTAACTATTCGTGCTAGTATGTTTTTACAGCAATTGTGGCGGCTAAAGCTAGATTGGGACATACCACTCCCGACAGAGTTACAAGATGCTTGGCGGTTAATTCGGTCGGACGTTTCCACATGTTGCAAGGTTCAAATTGATCGTCAAGTTATAAGAGGTCAACAGGTGGATCTACATGCATTTGCTGATGCCAGTAATAGGGCGTATGGTACCGCCATATATACTTATGTAATGGTAGTGAAGCTAAACTGGCTATAGCAAAGACCAAAGTAGCACCTATTAAGAAAATTACAGTTCCTAAATTAGAACTTACTGCATTGCTTCTGTCTGCTCGTCTAATCAAGTTTACATTGGTTGCTTATACAGACATACTACATATTGATAACATCTATGTCTGGAGCGATAGTCAAATTGCACTTTCTTGGGTACACAGCCAGAAGGTGCTACCTGTTTATGTTTCAAATCGCATTGATGAGATACATAACTTAGTTCCTACAGCTAAATTTCGCTATGTGAATACCAAGGATAACCCCGGTGAATACCAAAGTTTGCCTAGGCAGGGAGTCAGCACGGAAGCACAGTTTTTGAGAACAACAGGAGGAACACCGTCCGGACCGTACGCCTTATTAGTATTAAGCCCAGAGAGGGTAGAAAGTACATCTTTAGAAGAGATTAGGATATTAGGCATAAGTAAGAGAGAGGAGGGTGGAGAGGGAGGAATAGCACCGGAATCATCCAAGGTGGAGTTTCTAGCAAAAGTTTGAGCGAAGAGTTTAGCTTTGTCAGAGGAAGAAGTGATGGTTGTACCATCAGAGTGGAAAAGGGAGGGAAAGACGACGAAGAGAAATTGTTGGAGAGGTTTTTGGCTAGATGCCAGAAAGCTTGGGAAGAGCTAGAGTTGGATAGTTCAGTGCATTTATTATTGATGAAAGAGTGTTTGGCAAGTCGAAGAACAGATTTGGCTTGATTCCGGGTAGAAACATAGGAAGAATGAGAGTCTTGAGTTTTAAGGCATCGGTACCGTTTGAATGCTTCCTCCTTATTGTAGTAATGCTTACAGCAGTAGAACAGGCGTGAGGAAACCAAGATTTTTTAGCATTAGTCTGAGAAAAAGAGAATGGAATGTACGCTTCCATGCCCGATAGGATTACCTCGGTAATGCGTTCAGTACTCTCCGAGGGTCCCCAGCCACGGAAGCAGAAATCATTCCATGGGAAATCAAAGAAGTACTTACTTTTCCAACTAAATGGCCACAGGATTTCAGGAAATGCATATCTGATCCTTCAAGTCGGTCCCAAGATAATGTGTTAAGTAGTTCAACTGTGAGTACTAGACATCAGGATAACAAGTTGGTAGAGTGGGAACGTTATGGCAAATATGATCAAGTAATACGGATATTTGCATGGATATACCGTTTCATTAACAGCATGAGAAGTCGGGCTCACGGGTCTTTCCTTAGTGAAGATTCAGATCAAATCAGACTCCATGAATTGAAATCAGCAGAAGCAAAATTAATATGTTTAGTACAAAAGGAATCATATCCTACTGAAAATGAAATACTGAACAAGGAGTTGAAGGCCAAACCCTCAAACTTAATGAGGCAGCTAGGATTATATATGGAAGGAGACATAATTCAGTGTAGAGGCAGGATCCAGAAGGCAGACATTAATGATTCTGTGAAATATCCTGTCCTCTTTAGCTCTTCTCATTTGATTACCAAACTGTTGATTCGCAAATGCCATGGGATCTGCCTGCATTTTAGCGTAAATTATGTTCTGGCTTATATGC
The DNA here is from genome assembly GCA_037953745.1 of Lithodes maja. NCBI lineage: Eukaryota > Metazoa > Arthropoda > Malacostraca > Decapoda > Lithodidae > Lithodes > Lithodes maja. The sequence continues at coordinate 150,429 of JBAKBP010002960.1, forward strand.
GACAACGTTGGTAGATACCTTAAATGCGACAAGCCATTAAAGGAATCCACAATAGCTGTACTATATGCAAAAGATTACAGGGTAAACCTTACTCTCCAGTTGATCTACCTCCCTTACCTGAGTTTAGGGTACAAAGAACTGAACTATTTCAGGTAACCGGGTGGACTATACGGGAGCGATTCAAGTTAGGGAATCGCCTGGTAAAAATCATGAAGGTATATGCCCTACTCTTCACATGTGCGGTAACGAGAGCGATCCACATTGAATTGAATGACGCTTTATCCAGTGATGGGTTTTTACATACGGTACCTTAAGACGCTTTGCAGGTCGCAATGGTTTCCCTCAAATGATTCTGAGCGATAATGCGACTTGTTTTGTCGGGGCATCCAAATATCTCCAGAAAATAATGGATGACCCGCAAGTTGTGTCTACCCTCACTGGAAAGAATTGTCAATGGAAATTCATACCAGTACGTGCACCTTGGTTCGGGGCGATTTGGGAGAGGACAATTGTCAAATCTGCCATGCAAAAGGTATTAGGGAGGGCCCTGGTGAATAAAAGGGAGTTGTAAACTGTGTTAATGGAGATTGAGATGTCAGTCAACGACAGGCCCTTGACCTATACCTCGGCGGCTATCGATAACCTCTTACCCATTTCGCCTTCCATGCTAACACGTGGACGCAAACTTAATCCCTTTCCTAGAACGTCAGTGACCAACGAAGATCTACAAGACCCTACGTTCTGCGATACTGACGCCACACGTCGTAGCTTGCAATATATGAACAAGGTGTCAGACGATTTTTGGAAAAGGTGGTCAAAGGAATATCTGCTGTCTCTTCGCGAGCGTCACTCTAATCTAATCAAAGGGACAAATAAACGGTGGCCTTGCATTGGGGATATCGTATTGATTCATAATGAGCGTCCTAGATTGTATTGGAAGCTTGGTAGGATCGTAAAATTGTTCCAGGGAGTTGATGGTAATATTAGGGTTGTTGAGTTACAGACTTCGACTGGGATTACTACTCGCCCAGTCGTAAGCTTATATCCCTTGGAGCAGGATGTAGAACTACCTGACATTACCGGTGTCTGTACTGATATACCTCCACAGGGGAGTGCTGGTGACAGAGCTCCTCAGGGTGCAGCTGTTGATTCTGGGAAAAGTGATCCTCCTCCGGCTTCCAGTGGCGCTCGCCCCAAAAGAAGGGCGGCTATGAGTTCAGTGGATCTTTGGAGATCCAAGATTACCCAAGGTGATCATTGAATCTTTGATATCCCTTTTGGTATATTGCTACTGTATATTGTTTTTGGTGGTGGGTAGTATGTCGGGCATAGAATTTGATGACCCCGACAGTTTGGAGTCAAATTGGGTTATTTGAAGTTAGCAGAATTGTATAGTAATTACGATTGTAGCTAATATCTTATTTACTGTAGTAGATTATTAATTGTAAGTTAATTATTAGCTTTAATTCATAAATCTGTAGATCAACTCTGGATGTATAAAGAAAGTAGCCCATAGGTTCGAAATATTATCCGAACCGGCAGCCATTTGTAAGCTCACAGCTGAGCTCAGGGCCTGACCCTTAGTCTCCTAGAATCAGCCGACCAACCAACATCTACCCCCGGCTCTAACTCATCTTAGAGATCACAAAGCACTACCACTAATTATATAAATCTTCAGTCCTACATCACCAGTCCTCAATAAGCCAAGTTCATTATGTATTGATATTGTATTATGTGAACATTAAGCCATGTCATTCGTATGAACTATCCGTGTGAGAGAGGAGAGGAATTCTACCCAAATCATATTTCATATTGGTAATTATATTATTTAACTTATTGTCGGGATTAATTCATGTACCAGTGATTGAATAATTTAATTCTATATATATATATATATATATATATATATATATATATATATATATACATATATTCCCCACAACACGAGAACAAGCGTTGATAATCACTAACTGGCAGCTAGAGGAGAAAGGGTGGGAAGTTGGGGATAGTTTGGGGGGTGTACAGTCGATCGGCCCGCCGCATGATTGGGCCGCGGCTTACTTGTTATTTGCCTCCCTGCTGGCAATATATTTGATGATAATAAGTCATGGGGGGATGAGGGGAGGCTTTGCCAGTACTGTATCCCATGACACTCAAAATTGACTAGAATGTGTTTGGCAGCATACGAGTAATGTAAACACTACATGGGATGCGGCCCAACTGCCATGGGACCGTTAGAGGGTGGAAGTGGGGTAGACTTGGACCCAGCTCCCCCCTTCCACCTGCCCAGTGGGGAGGAGGGGAAGGAAGGACCTAACCCTGAGCAGCTTTTAGTGTACTGTATAGGAGTGTGGATGGGAAGAGGGGCACCGGCTGATGGATAACAGAGGTGTATCCTTCTACTTTCTCTATCCTAGTTTCAAAACCAAAGGCGGATGTTGTGCATATGTGCACAACAAACTCACTTGCTCTCGTGTTCCCGATTTCGACTTCTCTGAATTCTCAACTTTATGGATCAAACTTTCCTGTCATTCTCTTACTAAATATTTCTGTGCTGTCTATCTTTCCCCTAACTCTACCAACTTTTCCAAATTCTTTGACTATCTAAACTCTACAGTGGAACACATTCTATGTATTTCTCCTTTCTCAGAAATCTCCACCTTAGGAGATTTCAAAGTTCACCACCGCCAATGGCTCTCCTCTCACATTACTGACCCACCTGGTGAACAAGCCTACGTCTTTTCTATCATAAATTACCTAGAGCAGTTAGTTCAGCAACCCACCCGTATCCCGGATCGATCGCATCGGAGATCGGCCCAACATTTTTTACTTGTTTCTAACTTCTAACCCGTTTTCTTATACTGTCGATCTTTTCTCTCCTTTGGGCTCCTCCGACAATAAACTTATCTCTGTCAACTGTCCTATCTCTCCAGTACGGCCACCCGATCCTCCTAGCCGGCGGCGCTTGTGGCACTTTGGCGCTGCCGACTGGGACGCTCTCCGGCAGTACTTCTTTGATTTCCCATGGAATGATTTCTGCTTCCGTGGCCGGGAACCCTCGGAGAGTGCTGAACGCATTACCGAGGTAATCATATCGGGCATGGAAGCATACATTCTATTCTCTTTCTCTCAGACTAATGCTAAAAAATCTTGGTTTACTGACGCCTGTTCTACTGCTGTCCACAATAAGGAGGAAGCACCGACGTCATATAACTCAAGACTCTCATTCTTCATATATTTCTGCCCGGAATCAAGCAAAATCTGTTCTTCGACTTGCCAAAGACACTTTCGTCAATAGTAAATGCACTGAACTATCCAACTCTAGCTCTTCCCAAGCTTTCTGGCATCTAGCCAAAAACCTCTCCAACAATTTCTCTTCCTCGTCTTTCCCTCCCCTTTTCCACTCTGATGGCACAACCATCACTTCTTCCTCTGACAAAGCTAAACTCTTCGCTCAAACTTTTGCTAGAAACTCCACCTTGGATGATTCCGGTGCTATTCCTCCCTCTCCACCCTCCTCTCCCTTACTTATGCCTAATATCCTAATCTCTTCTAAAGATGTACTTTCTACCTTCTCTGGGCTTAATACTAATAAGGCGTACAGTCCGGACGGTGTTCCTCCTGCTGTTCTCAAAAACTGTGCTTCCGTGCTGACTCCCTGCCTAGGCAAACTCTTTCGTCACTGTCTATCCTCTAACGGAAATCCTTCATTCTGGAAATTTGCTCACATTCAACCTGTCCCAAAAAGGGTGACCGCTCTCAACCCTCCAACTATCGTCCAATTGCTTTCATCTCTTTTCTTTCTAAAGTTTTTGAAACTATTCTTGCTTCCAAATTTCTTAAGCATTTTTCTTCTCATAATCTGCTCTCAGATCGCCAGTATGGCTTCCTTAAGGGTCGCTCTACTGGTGATCTTCTTTCATATCTTACTAACTCTTGGTCATCCTCCTTTCGGGATTTCGGTGAGACTTTTTCTATTGCACTAGACATATCGAAAGCCTTCGATAGAGTCTGGCACAAATCTTTAATTTCTAAACTACCCTCCTTCGGTTTCTATCCCTCCATCTGTGCCTTTGTCTCTAATTTCCTCTCCGGCCGTTCCATAGCCGTGGTTGTGGACGGCCATCGTTCACTTCCTCACCCTATAAACTCCGGTGTTCCTCAGGGCTCTGTCCTATCTCCTATTATCTTTCTAATTTTTATGAATGATCTCCTCAACTGTACCTCAATTCCCATCCATTCATTATGCAAAGACTCAACCTTACACTACTCCATTAGTTTTTCAGAACGCCCCAGCCAGCATTCCTTCAACGACAAACGAAATGAAGCCATAGAACTCTTAAATTCTGATCTAAATACTATCTCCAATTGGGGCAGAGAAAACCTTGTTACCTTTAATGATTCCAAAACCCAATTTCTCCATCTATCTACCCGTAAGGAACTCCCAGCGGACTATCCCTTATTCTTCAACAATACAAAAATCAATCCTTCATCTCTCAATAATCTTGGTGTCTCTTTTTCTTCTGCTCTCAGTTGGAAGGACCACATTACCAGTCTTGCTAAGGCAGCCTCCCAGAAGCTGGGTGTGCTCAACCGCCTTAGGGGGTTCTTTTCCCCTGCACAGCTTCTTGCTCTGTACAGGGGCATAGTGCATCCTTGTATTGAGTATTGTTCACATGTGTGGGGAGGTTCCTCTCACACCGCTCTCCTAGACAAAGTGGAAGAAAGGCCTTTCGTATCATTAACTCCCGTCCACTCACCAACTCTCTGCAATCTCTCTCTCTCCGCCGCAATGTTGCATCTCTCTCGCTATTCTATCGCTACTATATTAACCAGTGTTCCTCAGAGCTTTCCCAGTGTATATCGCCTCCTTTACGTAGGGCACGTGGTACCCGTCTTGCAACTCAATCCCGCCCCTACTCTGTGCAACTCTACAACCCGAGAGTGAAACGTTACTCTCAAACTTTCTTCTACTCAACTACTGAGCTTACTTACTTACTTGCTTACTTGGTGTGGAGTTTCTCAGCCGCGCTCCGTCACTAGATGTGACGCTCGTCGCAGCTGCCCTTTAAACCATCTAGCACTTGTAGTCTTGTCTCACAGTGCCATCTTCTAAGTCATAACACTCCCTGAACAAATGTGTTTTTAGTGACTTTTTAAAGGCCTTTATGTTCGCACACCTTTTCACATTAACTGGTAGATTATTATAAAGTCTCGGTGCACTCTTTTCGAAGGCCCTAAATCCAAATTCATGATTGCACCGTGGCTCATTCAATTGATGCAGCACGTTGCCATGTCTCAGCATCATATCAGTGCCAACATTGAAGTCTTCCAATAAGTCTCGCACATATTCCGGCTTTCCAAAGTTCAAAGCTTGATACACTATAACACACAGTTTGAATATGATCCTCGCTTTCACCGGCAGCCAATGCAGGTCAATTAATGCCGGCGTTATACTCGCACGGAATGGTATACTCTTTATTAATCTTGCTGCTCTATTCATTATAAGTTGTAGTTTTCGTAGCAAGTAATTTGGTAGTCGATAATATAGAGAATTACAATAGTCTAATTTACTAATTACATGATTGTGGATCAACATTTTGGTTGTATTAATATCCAGATATTTTCTCACAAAAGCAATATTCCTCAGATGATAGGCACTGTTTGATTAATCTGGTTTTTAAATGACAGTTCACTATCAACCAAGACTCCCAAATCCTTCACCACACTACTCACAGTCATCACACTATCATTGATATTGAAGCTTTGCACGCCCAGTCTCTCAAGGTTCACCCGTCTGCCTACTAATAGGCATTCAGTTTTATTTTCATTTAATTTCAGTTGCTTTGACTCCATCCACTTCCCAATGTCTTTTAGTAAACCACTAATCTTCTCCTCAACATTCACCACGTCACTTAGTGCCAGATAGAATTGGGTGTCATCCGCAAACAGCTTGAATTTCACTCCATGTTTCATTAATATGCTAGATAGTGCAATTGTATATATACAGAATAGAATTGGTCCAAGAACACTCCCTTGAGGGACGCCCCTCTCTAGATGCTTCATCTCTGAGAATTTATTACTTATTTGCACACAATAAGTTCTGTTAGTAAGGTAACTTTGAAGGTATTCCAGCGCATTACCATCAATACCAATAGCTCTACAGTCTTCTATTAGTAAGCTATGCACCACTGTATCGAACGCAGCACTCAAGTCCAACAAAATTAAGATTCCACACTTCGCATTGTCCATTTGCACGAGTAAATCATTAATCACAGAGCACATCGTGGTTTCCGTAGAGTAAAGTCTTCTATATGCGGACTGGTTGTCTGGGAGAGCCTTCACTAAACTCAAGTGATCCCATAACTGACCCAGAATTACATTTTCAGTAATTTTTGATAGAAATGTTAAATTGGAAACAGGCCTAAAAGAGCTCAAGCATTGAGAATCAAGGCTCCCTTTAATAATAGGCTTCACAATCGCATTCTTTTCAGACGATGGAAATACATTATTTGCAATGCTACAGTTTATTATGTCAACATATATGTCCAGAAAACTGTTAACATTTTTACTGTGCACTATTTCACGTATCGGTATAGGATCATTACTACAATGGGTAAGTTTTGCTTTCGTAACTATGGATTTAACTGTATTCAGATCCGTCATAGTAAATTCTGTTAACTTAGTCACAGTAGGCTCAGCTACAACAACGTCTTGAGTCTCGACTACTCCAAAATTTCCAACAATGGCATTAATTTTATCACAAAAAAAGTCAGAAAAATCATTCGCCAATGTCATATCCGGAATCCCTTCTGGTAACTTATTTTTCTTCTTGTTTCCCGTCAGGTTGTCAAGTACCACATACAGCTTATTCATGTCAGATCCAGCTTCTTTTGTTTTATTCATATAGTATTCACGTTTTCTAAGCACAATGAGCCTGTTTTCTATATTCCGAGCTCTTTTATAGTTATCTCTTGCCTCTTCGGTTCGTAGACGTCTCCATAGCCTCTCATATTTCTTTTTGGCCTTTTTTGCTCTTTGAATATCAGCATTAAACCACGGCGCACTATCAACTATTACTATTTTCTTTTCAATAATGGGGCACATATCTTCGTATTTTTCTCTAGCAATGCTGTTATACAGATTAGTGAAACATGACGTACAGTCATCTATTAATTCACCGTGAGCACAGTGTTCTCTTTTCTTAATTAGTATTTCATTCGCAACAGTCGATATTAGTAGTTGTGGCTCAAATTTTCTTTTTGACCTACACTTTATTGTCTTAGATTGTCTAGGTTTACTTACAAACGGCATGTTAAAAGTAACTAGTTTATGGACCGGCGAAATACAACACTCATCTTCAACATACAGCTCATTTATCATATCGCTTTGTCTATTCGTAAAAACCAAGTCTAATGCATGACCACCTCTTGAAGTTGCAGTATGCACTTTATTTATCAAGTGGAAAGACTCCATCAATTCTATAAAGATAGTAGCATAGTAATCATTCGGAACATCCACCCACAGATTAAAGTCACCAAAGACGAATGTATTCGTACTAACCATATCAATTGTTTCCAAGTATAATCTAAAATCATCAATAAATGTACTGGCACTTAAATTTGGGGGTCTATAAACAACAATAAAAGTACATTTCCAGCCTCCAATCTCACAGCCCACCTGTATATGTTCAAAACTACCGAACCTTGCAGATTTACATATTTTCGTCTTCTTAAACGTGTTTGTAAGAAAAATTCCCACACCACCACCTCCCTTCCCTCTTCGTGGATTGTGCAAGAAGGTATGCGTTAAAGGAGTCATTTCAAGTATTTTAGCAGTATCGTATTCACTCAGCCATGTTTCAGTTACCACTAGTACATCATATTTTGCCTCATTAATTAAGTCTCGAATTTCAAAGGTTTTATTTCCCACTGATTGAATGTTTATCAGTCCCCCCTTTATCTTTATTAAAGCACTAGATTCCATGATCAGTTAGGTCTCTCACCTTGACTATCTCACTCGAAAAGACCGGGCACCGGGTATCTGATGATGAATGATACACGTCTTGTTTCCCGTATCTCATACAATTTATGCACCTTCTCACAGTCACCTTACAATCCTTCGACCTATGTGTTCCAGCACATTTAAAACAAACAGGCACATCACTGTTTAGTTTAGCAGCACACTTATTTTCTGCATGCCCAAATCTCTGGCAATAGAAACAAGCCAATGCATGGTACCTGTCTCTTATATTATATATTCCCCATTGAAGTTGCACCTTGTTTTTATATTTGTAGAGAGCCGCACGGACTTCAGGCTCACATTTCAGGATATAATGGACTGTACCTCCAGCAGCTGGTTTATCAAAAATCATGGCAATCTTTCCTTTAATATCATCAATCGAATCCAGAAAATCATTCCTTGCAATTAATGTATCAATTATCTCACTCTTGGACTCTTCAGGATGAACATTGCAAATCATCACTTTTGGTTTTAATTTTTTCACACTCCTTGTAGTAACAGCCGGCACCTCTCCCAACTTTTTAACTGCATCATTCAGCATATCCACAGTGCCAAAATTCATCACCATGTTCCCTTTAGGGGTAAACTTCGTATCGTGAATTTGAATCCCCTCTAGCGCCTGAGAAATTTCTCCTCTCTTGTCAGTTGCCTTTTCATTCTCATCCGTCGCCTTCAGAACGAGTAGATTCTTCTTTTCTTTCTTCTTTCTTCTCCCCGCCACCACATCCGACCACCCAGGCGAGTCAGAAACCGCTGACGTTTGCGCGGGGTCAGCGCTTATAGCATCAACAACAAGAGCTAAAACCAGACTAACCCCAGCTCGCCACAAACACACATACACCAATTATAAAAGAGCTAACTGGGAAGCATTTACAAATGAGACAGAACAACACTTCACAACTCTAAACAGTACACCCATCACTAACATCAACAATGCTGTACACATACTCAATAAAACTATCCAAAACGCTGACAAGAAACACATTCCAAGAGGTAACAGAAAAAGACACAACCCCAACTTCACACCAGAAATTCAAAACCTCATCAGACAACGCGACACACTGAAACACTCCCCAGCACCCCACACACAAGACATCACACAACAAATTCAAGCACTCAACACCCAAACTAACAACAAAATACAAGAACAACAAAAACTAAATTGGAATAACTTCCTACAAACACTTGATCACAAAACAAACCCCAAAAAACTCTACAAAACACTAAACAGCATCACACTTTCCAACAGCAACACAACACAATCACATGCTGCAATCACAACAACAGACTCTACTCCTTCATGTAAACAACAAGCAAACACTCTCATCAATCACTTCTCACATGTCAGCCACCTAAAACCTCACAAAGACGACCGACGTGTCATCCGACGTAAGAGACAATTCCCCACAGACCCTGACTATACACCCTTCACCAATCACCAGACAAAGCATATCATCAACAATCTCAAGCACTCACCCGCCTGTGGCCTAGACAACATAAGCAACATACACCTCAGACACCTGGGACCACAATGGCATACAAACACTCACTAACATATCAAACTACAGCTATTCACACAACACAATACCAGACATTTGGAAGCATGGTATCATCATCACATTCCCCAAACCCAACAAAGACCCCACGCTACCCTCCTCGCACCGCCCCATCACACTCCTTTGCTCCCCCTCCAAAGTCATGGAACGCCTAGTATTACAACTAATTACACCCGACCTACCCCTAGCTCCAACACAACATGGCTTTAGACCACTGCACTCCACAAACACTCTTCTCACAGACCTTACACAAAGAGCTTTTGACGGCATCAACTCAGCTAGACCACCACACAGATCACTATTAGCCACACTCGACATTAGTAAAGCCTTCGATGCCATCCCCCGCCACAACCTAACAAACAAAATCTACAACACAAACATGCACAACAACACAAAAAGGTGGCTGGCCAACTTCCTAGCAGGCAGATGTGCACACGTATCTTTTGCCGGTCAGTCATCAAAAATCAGAAACTTTCCAAACGGAGTCCCACAAGGATCCGTCCTATCGCCCGCACTCTTCAATCTGTACATGCACGATATAACTACACCCAATACTCCCCAAATAAACTTAGCCTCCTATGCAGATGACATAACACTCACATGCACACACCATGACCCAAGAAGAGCAACAGATCTCCTTCAACCCTATCTCAACACACTACATGGCTGGTGCACTACAAACAGACTTAATCTAGCCCCAGCCAAATCCACCGCAACCCTGCTCACAAGCTGGACAGGTGAACACGAATACATCCCTCAACTCACCATAAACAACACACCCCTAACACATACACACACACCCAAAATCCTAGGAGTAACATATGATACTCATATGACATTCAAACAGCACACCACAAACATTAAAAAGAAACTGACACCCAGACTTAACGCCCTCAGGTCACTTGCTCACACAAAATTTGGACACAACAAAGAAACTACCACCACAGTATATAAACAATACATAAGATCAGTAATGGAATACGCAAGCCCAGCCTGGGCTTCTAACCTAGCTGAAACACATCATAAGACCTTACAGACGATTCAAAACAAAGCCCTGAAGATCATTACAGGCTGCACAGCTACTGCACCCACAGATCATCTACATCAAGAAACCAAAATCCTCAAAGTCAAAGACCATCTGGACATGAGAGGCACTCAATTCCTGGCAGCAGCCTCCACGAACCAAGACCACCCACTAAACTACATGGCAACACACCCACAGACACCAAGAAATATCAAAACAACACCCAGCACACGGTATCACACACAATTATTGTCCTCTCTCCCTCCCTGCCCACCCCGAACCAACTTCCAGAAGCACATCCATACTCATATCTCTCGCCAATCCATCCACTCACTCACAGACAACACGCAGCTGCATGCACGACCTCCCGAAATCCATCCTTCCGAATCCTCCCTCCCTCGCGAGGACAGAGTCCACCTGGCCAGGCTGAGATGCGGACACCATCCAGCTCTCCTGAGCTATCAGAAGAGACTGGATGACTCCGTTGTCGACGCCTGCCCGGGATGTAACACAGCACCCCATACCATTAAACACATCATAGAAGAATGCACTTCACACAACCACTTACGCCAACAACACAACCTACACTCAATGAGAGCTCTGTGGGAAAGCCCGATCGTGGCCATGGCCTTCCTCAGGGACTCGGGGCTGTTCGGCCAGGCAGCTTAGGGAACAACAACAACAACAACAACAAGAGCTCTGGAACTCTCTCCCAAAATCAGTCTTTCCCTCTTCCTATGACTTAAATTGCTTCAAACTCCGTGTGTCCAGGCATTTTGGCTTGAACGTCCCTTGATTTTGGCCCTGTCACTCTTTCAACTATGGGGGAGGCACTCGCTATAGGCAGTTCTGCCTTTTGCCTCCCTCATTCACATAGAAAACAAAATTGGAGAAGATTCAATCCTTGGGGATCAAAGCGTCTGACAATACAGATAGATAGACAGAATACCATAAAGCCGATGTCACACAAGCAAGTTTATTGGTTACATTTATCAGAGCCTTGAATTCAGTACAAGTTTTAGTTATTTTGACCGATTTTTGCTTTATCTTCTTAAATTAATTTAGAATGTACAGTAAGCGATTAGTAGCTTTAAGATACAAACTAATGTACATTCATATTGAAAGCGAAAAATGATCAAACAATAGACTCAATTTTAGCTACCTTTGACTCAAATACTGTGGCTCCAATACTTTCACCGCTAAAGTTCTTGTGAGATGCTGGCTTAAAGACTCACCTCCCATCATGTACTGCTCGAACTTGTTACCCCAAATGGAAGACTTCTCAACCATGTCGGCCATGTTGTGTTGCTCCTCTATCTCTCCCTCGCTCTTTTGGTTCACCAGGTATATCGTCCCTTTGAAACTGTGGGCAAATGAAGTCCTCATAACAGGTCTGTGTATCCTTAACCCCATCAGTACAATGACGCCTTTTTACCTTTTATTCTGGCTAATATCACACGATTTTAAGCAGTGTAAGAAGGTCCTTTGTTATTCATATGATTTATTAAGACTAATGTATATATTGTACCCCCTTTAGTCCTAGAGGTAGCTAATATAGAAAATGTTCTGATGGTAACCTGAATACGATGAAATTGCATCATAGTGTTGAAGAGGTTAATCATATATATAAACACTATATTTGATGCAATTTAATGCAGTTTTTAATGCCGTGGACTCCCTTTATTAACAGGGCTAGGGTGTGCACTTGGTACAGGGACTTTACTGGACATTATTTTGCAATATATTGCTACATTTATAATTATGCTGTAATGGTTAGAGATTATAAAATCTGTATGTGGTAGCCCAGGTTCGAATCCCGGTAGATCACATGCTTGCTTTCACAAATTTCTTTGGGAGGTGTTTGGTGTTGGAGTGAAATTAATACAAATATAATACATATTAATTTTAGGTATTACTGTATAACCACTTGTGTAATATATTCTCATTTTCTTGGTCTTTTTTAGCGTTAGTAATAGAAGCCTACATTGTGAGGGTTTGTTTTTTCTGGACCCTCTTCTTCCTCATAAACCGTTTTATCCCATTAATTTTGAGATTTTAGATATTCACCCAATTACTTTGGCAATTTTAAGATCTTTTGCCCCATTTCCTAATCAATTTTAAGACATTCCACAAAATAATAAGGTTATCTTTTTAAGCTTGATCGAAGTCTAGGGAGGAAAAACAACAACAAAAATACTAACAATAAATACAAATAAGAGCACTGCAAACGGGTGTATAATACGGCCGTACGTCAGCAAGATCTGTTGCATGCCGTTATAATATATTATTGAACTACTATCGCCATCTACTATCACAATACTAATTACTATTATCAACATTATCACTATCACCATCAATACTACTACTACTATCATTACTACAACTATCACTACTACTAACACTATCGTTACTACTATACAAATAATACATATACATTTCATATATAATACATATAATATATAGTAGCTGGCAAAATCAGCTTCTATCACAGTTGCTCGCTTCCTAGAGATGTTTTGGCAGATGCGATCCGAGTGCCGCTGAAGAAATCCTTTGGCCCAATCCACTCCAAGGTTTTCTTGAAACATTTCAATGGATCGGTGCTGACTGTCTGGTAAGTACTTCACGAACCTCCTTAACTCCGTGACATTAAATGC